>LN483446.1:211954-289311 GCA_900002565.1 Culicoides sonorensis | reverse complement strand
TGCTCATTTATGTCATTTTAAGGTGTATTTGCACTTATGATGCTCAAATTATTAAATATTTATTATACAGGGAAAATGCTCTAATTGGACAAGGCAAATTTGAATAAGTGTTCCAAGCTGAGAATTGATATTCTTAAATTGGATATCACTATTTACAAAAATTTAAAATGTTATTTTGTAAAAAAATGATTTAATTGATTTTTTAAAACATAAAATGCATAAAATTTCAGGTTTACTGAACATTACCATAAAAATAAAAAAAAATTATTAAGAAAATTATAAATAATTAAATTTGCTTATTTTTCTTAACGGTCAAAATTATTCAAATCTATATGGCCAATTAGAGAATATATCCAAATAAAGATTTATCCAATTAGAGCATTTTCCCTGTACTAGCAAACTTTCAGTATTATGATAATGTGCGGCCACGATTACAGTTTTTCAACAACATTATTCACTTTTATTATTATTTTACATTTTGCACCACTCTCACACAAAAAATAAAAATAAATTTTATCTAACTTTTCATTCCTTTTTATCATAAAAAATAATCTTTTTTTTTCTATCTGTGTGTGTGCTCTATTTTATAATATAACAAATTATGCATTCTTTTAAAAGTGTATGAGTGTAAAGTTAGTTGGTGTGTTTTAAAATGCAATAATAATGCATTTTTCACATATGTCTATATGAATAAAAAGGTCGTTTTTACAGATTGTGTGTGTGTGTGTGTGTGTGTGTGTGTGTGTGTGTGTGTGTGTATGTAAATGTAACCTAAACCAGTAAATTGGAACAAATGAATTCAACAAAATGATAACAAAATTTATTAGAAGCCTCATGTAATATTCCATTTTTGTAATAAAAATAAAATATAAAGTTATCCCCTAACAACGATTCATTGTCTATGTGTAAGTATGTATGTATGTTTGTCTGATCTAGAAGAATTTATATTCATTTATGTATGTGTTGAAGAAAAAAATTTATAAAATACAGAGAATATGTAACATTTTTATTGTTTCTTTACCTGAAATCAAGGGTGAGCGAATAGCACCAACTGAAATAGAGACCCCAGACGTCATGATGTGCATTACATTCTTTACGCTGATGACCTGAAAATTTTTACAGCCATATCCAATAACCACGATTCAGAGATTCTTCATCATAGTGCTAATTCTATTCATAGCTGGTGTGTTCTTAATGGTATGCACTTAAACATCAGTAAATGTAACATTATTACTTACTCGTGAAAACACAGTCCATCCATATACAATTACACATTAAACAACAACAACAACATTGAAAGAGTAAACGTTATCAAAGATCTAAGAGTATGGTTCAACTCAAAACTCAACTTTAAGCATTATTTCAACGTGACGATAGCCAAAGCCTTTCGCATACTAAGTCTTGTCAAATGTATTGGTCGCGAATTCAAAGCTTTTTTTTTTGTAATCAAGAGCCTATACACATCTCTTGTCAGACCCGTTCTTGAATATGGGAGCCTTGTCTGGATGATCGCCTTCAAAATTGACATTGATCAAATTGAGTCAATTCAAAAACAATGTCTATTGTTCATCATGACCTCCGAGTGGAACGAAGCTTCAGTCAGACTAAAATAAACAAAAAAAAACTTGGGACTGCATTGGAGTCTTGTAGAACTACCCTTTCCTAAATATATAACATCACAAAATCCTGTATTGGGCTTTAGAAAACAATGACGAATCAGAAGGTACCGACAAGGATTATTTTCAAACCTTTTAGACCAAATCTTTAAAGCTTTATCTAATATCATGTCAATATTGCTACCTTTTTTGCATGATAGGACTTATAAAAACCGTGGTGGTTCCTTAGTTAAACGTAAGATTTTCTGACTAATCTTAACCCAGATTGAACGAAAGTGACGCACGAAAAATTCAAAAAATTATGATCCAAGTATGTTCCTGACTACGCCAGCTATCAGGAAACCTTTTTTTTCGACCCTGAAGGGCAAATATGAAATATTTAAGAGTAAAACTTTCCCAGACCACACAATGGATCAATACAAATGCCAAACATTGATATTCTGAGTCCTCCTTGAATCCCCCCCTTTATCCACAAATCCATCTCTGCTTTTTAGTGTGAGTATTTTTTGAAAAGCTTATTCTTGTGTAGACTTATGCTAAACCAGAGCTCTCCATAACCTTCCATAGTCATATATTTATTTTAAAAAAATCAAAATTCAAGTAAAGTCACGTTTCCTTACCGACCCTTGACACTCTTGATTACTTTTACCGACAAAATTACTACAGAAGCAGTTACAGACACCGTTGTGGTCCCTTTGGTAAAGAAAAAGGAATAAAAAAGAAATGAAGCACTATCAACGTTGTAACATGTCTTCATACATTATTTTATCACACACACACACACAGAATCAGGCAATAAAGCAAGGCAAACTAACCTAATTTTTTGCATTCATCTCTCTCACACCCTCTTATTATTTAATATACAAAACTTATAACTGTAATATTTGAACATTTTTAATGTTAGCTCTTTTGAGGTGAATTGTGTATATGATAATATTAAAAAAAAAAAAATAAAATTGAGATAGAATAAGGTAATAACATTACATTACACTGATGGTGTAACTTTTATCATCATCATACAAATAAATGTGTAATATTTTTTGTGTAAAAGAATGCATTGAAAAAAAATGATTTATATGGAGAAAAAAAGCTTATCTTTTGTAAAGTTAACTCTCATAGAAACCTTATTGAATATTAAATTTCATTTTATACGGATTTCAATACATGCAAGTCCATGCTTGATTTCAAATGAAAGACCATATCACATTTCATACACAAGTCCCAGACACAAAAGAGGATGTGACTACAACGGAAATGTCTCTCTGAATTTAAATTTGAAATTTCATGTGATGTCATGTCGACACAATGCAAATTTTTTTTATTATTATCGCACTATGTATAGATTGCTTTTTGCGTTGCTTTGATGGTCTTTAAATAAATTATTAAGGTTCCTGTGAATTATATTCCGCTGCCACTCTTTTATATTCTCTTTGTTGAAATTTAATGTGATTTTGTTGACCATCATACATAACTATAAGGTTTATCGTTTTTGATCCGGATCTCTATTTTTTCCCATTCTGTCATCATACATAATTCTAAAATTATCTCTCCTATTGTTAAAAGAGTGATGATATGTGGTGATGATTTTGTGTGGTCCTAACACATAAACATACATGAAACCAATGGAAAAGTGAATAAATTTCATCTTCATAATGATATGATTTGATTTAATGTGATTATAAAAAGGGATATTTTTGTGGTAGGAAAATGAGATTTCATGAGAGATTAACTTTGAATTAAAATGAATGCTGAAAATTTAAATAAATTATATCTTTTTGATTTAAATGAAATCTCATTTAAATGGAATCATTTGAATGGAATTTATTTTCATAATTTTTTAAGTCATTAAGAAAAACCAACATTGAAATTTAGTAAAATTTAATGAAAAAAAATACATTTCAAGACATAATCAGACGAAATAAATGTAAAATCAATATTCTGATCCATTTCAATCAATCTGATTTATTAAAATCCATAAAAAAAACTAAAAAACATAAACCGTTAAAGCACTCAACAATATATCTCCTAATAAAAAATTTAAAAGACTCGATTCTTGTGGGAATATTCGAATCAAAATCTACAATGTAGTTATTTTGTACAAAATTTTATATCAGAATATCAAAAGTTTTGCATCTAAAATGTATTTAGTGTGTCTGGAATAAGCAAGCAAAATACCATGGAGAATTGAAAATAATACGAAAAAAAATAAAATGTATGACGATGTGTTTCAATTTTAAGTGAGTTTGATCCATAAAGAAAGTTCGATAATAAACAGTTGAATAGAAGAGTTAAAGCTTGTTAATATTAAATGTTAAAATGAAATGAAAAAGTATAACAATAAAAAAAATTTACAAGCATTTTATCACATGGGAATAAATTTTACTTGAATATGCTTGTTAATGTTTTTTTGTTTGAAATGGTGAATATGAATTTGATGCTGTAAAAGCGATGATTTTACAATTAACCAGGCGTTTCCATTTACAAGGAAATTATCGCTCTCATTACTCTCGCGCTCTCTCTTTATGTCGCTCTCTTCAATTTCAAATCAATTTCTCTCACAATAATCTGGATTTGAATTTCAACAAGATTTTCATCATATTTTTTTCACAATGATTTAGATTATGATCCATTTTACAGGAATTGAGAAAAAATAAATTTA
The DNA here is from genome assembly GCA_900002565.1 of Culicoides sonorensis. Taxonomy (NCBI): domain Eukaryota; kingdom Metazoa; phylum Arthropoda; class Insecta; order Diptera; family Ceratopogonidae; genus Culicoides; species Culicoides sonorensis. The sequence continues at coordinate 285,036 of LN483446.1, read as the reverse complement.
TAATTCCAATGAAAACTTTACTTCATTTTCTTATTTTTTTTTTTAATTTTAACAGCTGAGACATAATCTGATTAAATTAAAACTTTACAAAAATTAAAATCCGTTCCAATACATTTTTTTTTTTGAAATGAAATTTTTATTTTTCTGCATTTTTTTCATTTATTTATTTATTTCATTTTAACACAAACAATTCATAAGTGAATGGAAGAGAGCTAAGTAATGTGGTTTGGCTTAAAAACAATTTACAGCAAGTTACCAAAAACGATTGGTTTGAATGGTTAGTTGGGTACTTGGTTAGTATGACAGAAAAGGAAAAAAAATTAAAACAGTTTTCTTTTTTTTTTTAAAAAACATTCATTTGAAGGAAAAGTTTTTCTACACTAATGTACAAAAAATAAAAATGAGGAAGAAAAATATTGAATTTCAAATGGACATTCATTTAAAAATGGAAAAAATTGTTTTGTTTTGTCTTTTTTTTTTGCAGCAGTGTAAAAATAAATTGAAGTTTAAAAAATTTTTAAAATATTTTTTCGCTGTCTCTTATTTTTTCTGCTTAAATATTTAAAAAAATTACAATCACATAGTTTATACAAAAAAATCAATCGATTTTGAAACCAATTTCACTATGGTCCAAATCTATCTAAAACTCTTTGAATTCTTGGTAAATTTAAAAAATCTCTATAATCTCCTAAAATGTGAAATTTACAGAAATCGCCGATAACTGTGAAGGGTTTTTTAAACCGCGAAAAGTCATGGATTGTTAAAAAATTTCAAAATTTCAAAACTGCAGAAGATCGAGGATTTTCAAAAAATTTTAAAATTTTAAAACTGCAGAAGATCGAAAACCGCCGAAATTTGCTGAATGATTTTACAAGAGTCAGAAAAAACTGAAAAATTTTCTAAAATTACCAAGAATTGCAAAAAATTTTAATACTTTGGAAAAAAACCCTGTTTTTCAAAATTTTGGAAATCTACGGAAAGTCGTGAATTTAAAAAAAAAAACAATAGAAATATGAAAAACTGCCGTAATTTCCTGAATTACGGATTTTGTTGAAGTCAAAAAACACTGAAAAATTTTCTTAAACTGCCGGGAACTGCGAAAATTTTTAAAACCTGCACATCGTGGGTTTTTAAAAAAAATTGGTAATTTAAAAACTGCAGAAAATTGAGGAGTCAGAAAAAACTGCGAAATTTTCACTGAGATCTGCATAAATTTCCAAACTCGCGGAAAGTGGTGGATTTTTAAAAAATTATAGATATTTAAAAAAACTTGCATAACTGCCAAAATTACAAAATTTGTAAAACTCAGCACAAATATATATATTGCTTGAAAAGTTATTAAGAAACCTGAAAAAGTTTACCAAAATTGAAAAATTTAATTTTTTTCAAAAAACAACGAGAGTTTTTAAAACAAAGAATTTTTCTAAAATTAAGGAATTTTCTAAACCTACTTTTCGATCACGTGCTTCATATTTTTCATATTTTTAGGGTAATTAATTGTTAACCCTTTTGCTACTGGTGGTTACTACGTCTAACCACCTGGTAAAAGTCACGAAAACCGATATTTTTTTTAAAAAATTAATAATTTCTCTTTTCTAACAGTTAATTTGAATCCTTAAGATTAACTTAAAATAAAAAAATTGTGCATTTGAATATTTCAAGATATGAATTTTGACTATTATAAATTCAAATCCTGACAAAAGTAAACACAAAAACTAATGATTCAATTTTCTTCAAAACTTTCCAACTCAAAATCAAAAATTTACCGTGAGTGTTGCAAAAACTGAATAAAATATAGTTAAATAAATATATTTTTCGACAAATTATTGCCATTTTTTGATCCATTTTTATTGAAATTGTTGATAAATCTTGATGGTTGAGTATTTGTAACCACCCTTATTTTTTTTAAGTTGTTCCTTTAAAATTACAATTTAATGTAACTGAAAATTCTTATTTTAATAAAATTAATTGATTTATGCAGAGAAACCTTTATTTTTCTCATTATTTCAATGAGCTGTATGAGGGTTAAAAAACATATTTATTTAAAATATTTATTCAAGCAAACTTTTATTAAACTCGAATTTGAATGTTGGCTTTGCTTGACAATAGATTTTTTTTTAATTTCTATACTTTTCCATGCACATACGTTACACACACATACAATCAAGAAAATTCATTTTTTTTTGTTTAAATAAACAAAAATTTGCAAAATGTACTGAAAAGTTATTAAAAAAATAACAAAAATGTAAAGAAATACAAAAAATAAGAAAAAAAATCTAAACCATAAATAAGTAAAAAAACAATATCAAAAGTTTTTAAGCTCGAGTGTGTATTTTAACTCGGCATACTTAGTTTGTGCCATAACTTTCAAGTAGATACGAGTGTGTGTGTGTAAAAGTGTAATGAAGAATGCATTTTTTCTATTGTTTTTCTTTTTAAGAGTTTATGCCTATTTATTTGTGTTTGGACTTGTGTGAATTTACTATGAATGAAGAGCATGAAAGCAAACAAAGAAATTTTTAAATAGAAACTAATGGAAAATTATTCCATTTCATTTTGTACTCTCTTTTTTTGTTATTATTATTTAAAAAAATATTTATATTCAGATAAGTAAGTAAAAACAAACAAAAAAATGACAAAGAATGTGAATTTTCTTTCATTTTAATATTCTATATTTTAAATAATGAATGCCATTTTGTAGTCATCTGGCTATTAGCTGCAATATTTTATATTTTCTTTTGTTTGCTTTTTAAAAGTAGAATAAACGGATTACAACGAAAATAAACCATCAATTTAACTAATTGCCATCTGTTTTTTTGTACAATTAGGCACAATTTAAGACCAAAAATGTTCATTTAATTTTTTTTCTTCTTTAATTCAAACTCACGTTCGTTCAGTGCTTTCAATCTAGGCTCAAGTAGGTGAAATTTTATATTAAGATTCACGAAAAAACAAAAATTATGCTTGAAATTTATTCAAGAGAAGATAATTTTTTTGATTAGATAAAAAAAATCTAATCGAATCTTATTATCACCCTGGAGTAAAAAAAACGAGTGTGATCAAAATAATTTATTCTCTTCTAGTATTTTTCGAGAGCACTTTTCACATTGATTCGATTTGAATTCCCTTAGTCATCTTAAAACAACATTATCATATCTCATTCCAAAAAATAAAATTTTTCTTCTCTAATTCAAGAGCATAAATAATGATATCATTGTTTTTTTTTCTTGCCTTCATTCATTTATTTCATTTTTTATTTTATTTTTCTTCTTCTCTTTGATTGCCATTCCTTATTTATTCACTTGAACATTCACTGCTGTTCTGTTTTCTGTGTGCAAACGTCTATCTGAATTAATATGTGATGGTAAACTCTGTAACAATTAACAGCATAAACAGACATAAAGGTTAAGTTATCAAATGATTAAAAGGAAACGAAGAGGGGGAGAGACGACCTTAAAAACTTACGACTTAATTAAAATCAAAAACAAAGCAATCACTTGTCGTATTATACATTTAAGCACAAAAATAAATAAATAAATAAAAAATGGAATAGAATGATAAATAATTCTCGTTCGTATTGAGCTCGAGGTATTTATGTGTGTATGGATGTCTGTGTGTGTGTGTGTGCGTATCAAGACAAGAAGCTTTTTAAATAAAAATAAAAATAGTATCAAGAATAAGAAAATAAATAAACAGAAATAAATGAATGAATGTTTTTAATGAATTGTGTGCTGTTTTGTGTGTTAGCATTTATTTATTTATTTTAATATTTAACATTCAGGATTTGTGTTATCAAGTACAAATCATCCCCCATCATTAATGTTTTCAAGTTTATTTATAGAGATTTGTGAAGTGAGTTACAGGTAAAATTTGTTGAATAATGAAGTAAAATGATGAAATTTTGGTGCGGAATTAACACTTCGGTTTAACCCTCCTTAAATAAGTTCGCTAATAAAAAATATCGATAAGATGGTTGCTGGAAGCTGGAAGTAAACTTTAGCAATCCGTACTAAGAAAGTTCGCTGATGAAAAAATCGATAAGAAGGTTGCTGGAAGTAAACTTTAACAATTCTCACTAAGAAAGTTTGCTGATAAAAAATATCGATTTAAGGGTTGCTGGAAGCTGGAAGTAAACTTTAGCAGTCCCCACTAAGAAAGTTCGCTGATGAAAATATCGATTAAAGGAGTTGCTGGAAGCTGGAAGTAAACTTTAACAGTCTCCACTAACAAAGTTTGCTGATGAAAATATCGATTTAAGGGTTGCTGGAAGCTGGAAGTAAACTTTAACAGTCTCCACTAAGAAAGTTTGCTGATGAAAATATCGATTAAAGGGTTGCTGGAAGCTGGAAGTAAACTTTAACAGTCTCCACTAACAAAGTTTGCTGATGAAAATATCAATAAGAGGGTTGCTGGAAGCTGGAAGTAAACTTTAGGAAGCCCCATAATATTTCACTCAACGTCAATTCATATAGTCTGACATTGACACCCTCCAAAACTAATCTCACTCAAAAATTAAATGAAAAATTTTCTCTCACATTAATTTTTCCCCCCAAACTGATAAATAGACTCCATGTTACACATCTCAAACAAAATTAAATGAATTCATGCAAAAAAACCTCAATTACTCTTACCCTCAAATATCACTTATATTCACATAACATTACATTGCTCATATAATGAGACGTGCCACATAGTACAAAAATTAACTCTAAAAACTTTTTAGAAATTATCACATCTGGGACACATATTCATACATAATTAAATAGTGTTTTAATTATTATTTTAATGCTAAAAAGGATAATTATGAATTTTATCCTTTTCTTTTATTTTCAAGGTAATCTTGAAATTCATTTTCCAAAATAACATTTCAGAGAAAATTTTATATAAATAACATTCTTAAATCTTATTTAAGTTCATCATTTAAAGATTTTTTCCATGAAATCTCTTAATTTACCTTTACATTTGTGGTTGACCTAGTTCTTGTGTAATTTAAATTTATTCTGGTTTCCAGGAAAAAATTATAAATCTCCAAAATATTTTAATTGAATTCTTTCACAGAAGTTTTACTTTGAACATGATTTCACACTCAGTAAATTTTTGGAAATTAGAATTTCGTTAACTTTTTGTTATTTCATCTGGAAATAGTAATAAATAAATGGAGATGAACGACATACCGTGATATTATTAGTGCATTTCAAATGAAAAAAGGACTTTTACTGGCGGCTTGAAAGTCGGTCGTCACATTTCAGGTTCATGGGGAGTTTTGTGAAAACTACAAAATTTTCAGAAACCATAGAAATTTCAAAAATTGTAGTAAACTGCAATTTTTTTGTATTTCTCATGATTTTCGAAATTCCACAGATGGTAATTTTCACCTCAAATAGGAAATTTCTTATCTCTATCAACCAATCTAAGTGAAACAGGGCTAACTAACACGAAAAAAAGTGTTTCTTTATTAAACATTGAATAATAATTTGCTTTTATTAATTTATAAATATTTTTTTGGTGTAATCAGCTTGACGTTTCACTCAAAATTGTCTTCTCCCTTTTTTCATCTTCGCTCCCTTCCCAGTTCCATTTCCCACTTCGTTCCCCGTTTTACAGTGTTTTTTAAAAAAAAATTAAATTTTGAAAAAGTCGGCTATTTTGTTGACTCAGACGAACAGCATAAGAGCCATCTATACTCGATTTATTTCAAAATCGCCCAGCAGGCAGTGGAGCGGATTGAAAATTATTAACGGCCCTGGCATTCTGTATGATTTTCTTTAAAATTTACTCTAAACTTAACTTTTACAAGACGATCGACTGCAGCCTTTCTGGCATTTGTCAGATTGCTCGAATGGCCGATGCCGGACAAGCAAGGCAGGTGAGTCTCGAGGCTCTGCAGGGCGTTTTCATCTGACAGTGCGTAAATGCACTTTCCTTAACCGTCCGATTCTGAAATTTCCTATTTTTCAGTTATATGGCTAAAAGTCATCAAATATTTTATGACATTTTTTTTTTCTTTAAAATAATAATTTTAAATAAGAGCTTGAAGTCGTCATATCGTAAAACACCATTTATTTAAAACAACAACATAATTTGTATATGTCCTCATTTTCTGCTCAAATTATTTTTCATTTTATATAATTTTCTTTAGTAGTGTGATGACTTTTGTCTTTCTTTCTTCTATGAAATTTTTTCACATTCATAAACAGTAAAGTTTTCGCTAAAAGCAGCAACATGAAATTATTATTTTTATTATGAGGATCAAGTAAATGTTGTCTTCTTTCATATATTTTTTTTTACTATCCATACTTAAAAGTTGTGAAGATGTGTTGCTACTGTCATTTATTCACTGCTATTTACACCTTTTTTCATTTTATTCGTACTTTTGTTGTTTTGTGTTGCTTGAAATTTTATTACAAAACACAAATTTTTCATTTAAATTTAAACAAATAACATTATTTGTCTTCATTTTACTTCACTTTTGTTGTTTGAATTTTCATGGAATCGTAATTAAACTTTAAATTACAGAAAATTCAATTTAGTGAATGAAGACAAGCAACATTTTTTTTCTTTTTCAATTAACTTCCGAATATCAAAGTCAAACTTAATTCAATTTAAAATGGAGCGTAGGTAGTGGAATTTTATTCATTCATTTCAGGAGAAAAAAAAATTAAAACAAAAGCGGAATTAAAGAATTACGAAAATGATGACGATGATGATATAAAATGTAAAACTGGAAAAAAAATACAAAAGTTAACTCTTTTAATGTGCGTTACATTCCAAGTAAGCTCTCACATTGCCATACAAACTTCCATTTTTTTCCTAGTATTTTTCTTTTTTGAACGAGTTCATAACGATCTTGAAAACAAAAAATGTATATGTATATTAAAATATAAAATAAAATAATATGAAAAGAATAGTACATGACTTACAGTAATAATCATAATCATAAAAAAAGAAGACGACATAACACAAAATACGAGAATATTGCCTTTATATTACGTTATAATGATTGTGTGGCACATCTCATTGTTTTTTTTTCTGTGTTCTCTGTGCTCGTTGTTCTATGGAATAGACATCTAGTATACATTAGAGAACATTTTTAATTAATTTTCATCATCATCATTTTATACGCTGACTTGGACACGAATAATAAGCATATAAAAGCTTAATGTCCAAGTATATATTTAATGATCTAACGTTTTTGCCTGAAATTTGTTGTAATATGAAAAGAAAAAAAATATTACACTAATGATAGAAAATTAAAATTGAAATGAAAATGATTCAATGGTTGATTTAAAGATGGAACTTCATTAGCAACTGTAGCATGAAGATGAACTTTTAAAAGAGTTATATCAAGTCAACAGTTTACAACTCTTGCGCACTCCTCGATTTTATTCGAGATGACCTCAATAGGACTCTTTAAGAACGTGGTGGTGCCCTTGTAAAACCTTACCTAACCTTACCTATTTTAAGAGAATATCATGATATTATAGTCTTAATGTCTTATCTCCAAGCCGTAGTGATTGGTCCTTAGCAGAGCTTTAGCTGGCGACTGGAAGGCCTGCTTCACTGACAGATCACTCATGAACGGCATCGCTGCAGCGGGTTTCTACTGCGAGGACTTTGGCCTCTTCTCGAGTGTATGCCTAGTTCAATTTTCGTCAATCTTCCAAAGCAGAGATTGCTGCCATAACATTCCTATCATAAGCTCTTTGATCCCTAGAGATTGCTGGAGCCAAGATCTGCATCTCTATCGTCAGTCAAGCTACCATCAAACGTTTGACTTCCTCACAGATTAATTCTAGAATAGTTCCTGAATACTTAACTGTTCTTCAAGATCTATCTCGTTATAACGAAGTAACCCTTGTTTGGATTCCAGGCTACAACAATGTGGATCAAGCTAATATATATGCTAAAAATGGCATTTCTCCCATCAATTATTCACCAGAACCAATCTTGTTACTTTCTACAAACTGCATGAATTCTTACAGGGCAGCTAAAGTGGCTAGACTTTTCCGGGAAAGGTGGTCTAATCAGGCAGGTACTCTTAGTCAAACTCGCCTCTTTATCAAGGAACCTGATTTCGGTATACCTAGACAACTGCTCAGATTGAACCGTACTAAGCTCAGAGTTGTAGTTGGTATGTTCACTGGTCATTGTACTCTAGACTATCACCCCAGTCATTTTAGTCTTAGCTTTCTGAGAAGGTGTCGTCATTTTCCTGAGCTGAACCAAGTCTAGTGGACTTCTTATTACTTTAGTTGATTATCTAGATTTGGTTCCTTCTTCATCAGATATCATGATTAATGGATATGCACAATTAACCCGTCTGTAGGCTGAGTGCTGATTCTGTTCTGAGATCGCTTTAAAAATTTGATCGCATCTGAAGTGTAATATTCATCATCACGATGAAAATCTTCAAAATCCTCCTTAACTTTCCCAATATATCGGAGAGCACCGGAAATAATGAAAAGCAGAATGGATCTGAACAGTTCACTACTTAAACGAAATTAATATTCACAAATGACTTACTTCTGAAAATTATTTCATTCAATTCAGCTTTTAAATATTAAAAAAAAATAAAATGATGTAAAAACCTTTTTTTTCAATCGAGTTCCATTGAATTTTATTTTTAAAACTTTTTGATATAATATTTTCCTTTGATCACTTATTTTATTTTAATAATCAGAGCGGCTTACATCAATTCCGATAACGGTTAAACAAAAATATTCAATATCATCAATGAATTCAATTCGTTTTTTTGTTTGTACTCATTTCAAACAAAAAATCAAAGTAATTTCAATTTCAACCTTGAATATAAGTCGACCACAAATTATTTTTCGGTTAATGAAAAAAAAATATTAAATCATATTTAATATAAAATTTCCATATTAACGCATTAATGATCTCATAATCTCCTTAACAGTTCCATTTCTTGTTAATAGTGTGCCTTGTCCTTGTAATATCCTGAATACTGATTATGAAAATGTGTAATATCAAAGGAAAGATCAAAAAGATTTTGAATGATTTTTATCTTCATGATGAAATGATGATAAAAATGTAATAGAAAAATAATTTTACAAATCAATAAAAACAAAATTAATCTTTTTGAACCTTTTTATCTCCCATTCATTTCATTTCATTCAAGGCCTTAGCAAGAAAAAAAAAAACATTTGTGGTTAAAGAATGAAATGAAAAAAATACACATTTTTATCCTCTTTACCTGAATCTGATAGATCGGATAATCATATATAAATGATTTTTTTTTATTATTATTTTACTTTGAATGGATTTCAAAGAATAAAAAAAAAGTAATGTTATATCTAAGAGAATCAACCGATTTGTGGTTTTTGGTCTGTATCTGCTTAATCAAGTGGAAAAGTATATAAAATTACATTTGATAAGCAAAATAAAATTTATCTTAACGTGAATTTTTTTATTGAATTCAACTTCAATAAATAGAAAAGTGGTCACTGTAAGGGAATGAAGTCAAAGGATTTTGTTTTTAATCTGGAACATTTAACTGATTAAAAGTGGTGGGAGATTGAAAGGAAAAAATGGGAAATGCAGTGAGATTAAAATGGAGAGGGAAGACTCAAAAAAAAATCGGAATATACTCGAAAAATGGTCGGTAGAAAAGGAAAATGACTATTTTGACCATTTTCTGATATTTTCTCACTATTTTACAATTTTTTATACATTTCCTAATTTTCCTGACTTATTTTTTTCAAAATCCCAAATCTTTCAACTTTCATAAAAAAATTAGATGAAATTTCACCAAGGTCTCTCATCCGTAAACAAGTAGGACATCAGTGCAAAATAGGTGTCACTAAGTACCCATCACAATTGTGACACAACCTGACATTAAAAGGACAAAGAAGGTTGTTTTTTCATCAAATTTATTATTAAATCCCTCCATTTTTTAACCTTGGTGTCCTAAAGTGAAAAAAATACCATATTTTTCTTTGAAAATACACAGAAAAATGTTCGTAGAAGGATTTTAATCCAATTCTTGATTCACTGAACCAAAATTTCACATTTTTCTAACTTTTGATTTCCTTTCCAGGTAAGTTTAAATTTTGTGATGCAGAAAAGCTTATCTTACTCTTTTTTTTGCATATTCCTTTTGTTGTTAACTTTATTCGCAATTTACTGAAAAAAATTTTAACATCTTTGCTTTTTGGCAGCTGCTCGTCTAACTATAAGAGGGAGAGGAAAAATATACGGAAAATTTGAATAGCACAAGCTCTTTTCATTTAGATTACCATTAAAAAAAATATCTTTTGAATGAAAATGAAAAAAAAATCAACATCAAATTTAATGTAACATGTAAAGCAACAAAAATCAACACAGTGGTTGTTCCATTTTTTTTGAATTTTAAAATTCACATTCATTTTGATTTGCTTTTTTATTTTTCAAGTTACGTGAGCGAACACTTACACTACTAATAACAAGCAGCAACAATTCTGTTTCAGATACATAATTTTTTTTTATTGTATGACAATTCACCATTAAAAAAACCACATTGAAAAGGCATTGCATCTGACAATTTACCACAGAATTTCTGCAGACATTATCCATGCAAGTAGAAAAATTGGGTATCTTATTTGTGTATATAAACGTTGGTTAAATTTTGTATATCAAATATTATGTTGCAGTTTGAGTGTGGTTGACTTCAGTCAAAGAAAGAAAAAATAATGAAACGGATGCACTTTAGAAACATTTTCGAATCATTCTAGTGAATAAATATGGAAAATATACAATTTGGTATTTGCACTGAAAGGATCTTGTGAAGCATGAAGCGGAGAAAATAATTGAAGTTTGTTATTGAGACACAATTTTGTGTTATCAGAATTGAATTTGAGATGATTGAATCATGAAAATTAATATTCAAAATGTTAACCTAAATTTGTTTATTACAATTTGACAAGACCCAATTCAGTGGTCAAAAGTGGAAAATTCAAAACGATAGTTTGATTCACAGTTTTTTTAACTGAATATCTATAAATAAGTTTTTGACACATAATTTTGTCTTTTTTACAGATTGTTTGAATAGCGAACAAGACATAACTTTTATTACACTGCTCGACGAATTAAAGAAAATCGGCATGATATTTTAAAAAACACCTCGACTTGAAAATTTCAGCTTTGATTTTAAATTGAATTCGACTTGAAAAAATTCAGCTCTGGCTTTAAATTGAATTCGACTTGAAAATTTCAGCTCTGATTTTAAATTTAATTTGATTTGTCGAACAGTGTTTTGTTTCTTGTTCTTGAAATTCATTACAAAATTCAAGCCAAATTACAGTAAAACATTAAGCACAATTATCATCACAGCACATTAAATGAATTCACTGAATTTACATTGTAAAATGAGAGAAATATCAACTAAAATATAAATAATAATAATTTTCAAAATAAAAACTATCACAGTCACTTACAACAAAAAAAAAATTCCCTGACAACTATACACTTTTAACTACAATGCAACGATTGTGCAACTAAAAAAAAATTATTATTTAATTTACTGAAAATATCAAGTACAAAAAAAGTGCTTTTATTATATTTTTGTTAATGCAATATGAATATTATTATTATATAGAGATATGCGGGTGTCACATTTTATTTTCCAACAGCAGCATAATAGCATAATAATAATTGTGAAACGAGACAACAATAACAAGTGATACAGCATCAAACATGCATGATACAAAATATTCTGAAACAATGAAATTATAATAAAATCGAGGAAGTTGTAATGAAACCATAATTGTGTAATAATTCAGTGTAACCACGATGCGTTTATGAAAAAAAATTATTATTATATTGCAATATTCATATATGTGATATTTGTGGGTTATGTTTGTCATATTTGAAAATTATAGTTGACGCAGTAACGCATTTTCAATTGTGGTTTAAGTTCAATTGGAATGTGTTTTGAAAAACAAAGTTTGAATAGTTGACACATTTTTATATTTTTTTGCATGGATTCATTTTTTTAATGAAAATTTTAATTTATTCATTAAAAATTAAAAATATTGGTCAGTTTATGGTTTTGATGGATTTAACGAGCAATTTTTCATGTGAGACGTTTATTCGTGAATAGAGAAAATTCTGTTATTTAATGAAAATCCGCCCATTATAATAAAATTCGACTATTTTAGGGAAATTCACCCATTTAAGGGAAATTTTACCCTTTTGGTAAAATTCGGCTATTTAATGAATATCCGACCATTATATGAAAATTCGACTATTTTAGGGAAATTCACCCATTTAAGGGAAATTTGACCCTTTTGGCAAAATTTGGCTATTTAATGAAAATCCGACCATTATATGAAAATTCGACTATTTTAGGGAAATTCACCCATTTAAGGGAAATTTTACCCTTTTGGTAAAATTCGGCTATTTAATGAAAATCCGACCATTATATGAAAATTCGACTATTTTAGGGAAATTCACCCATTTAAGGGAAATTTGACCCTTTTGGCAAAATTTGGCTATTTAATGAAAATCCGACCATTATATGAAAATTCGACTATTTTAGGGAAATTCACCCATTTAAGGGAAATTTTACCCTTTTGGCAAAATTCGGCTATTTAATGAAAATCCAACCATTTTATGAAAATTCGACTATTTTAGGGAAATTCATCCATTTAAGGGAAATTTCACCCTTTTGGCAAAATTCGGCTATTTAATGAAAATCTGGCCATTAAATGAAAATTAGACCATTTTAGGGAAATTCACCCATTTAAGGGAAATTTGACCCTTTGGAAAAATTCTGCTCGTTGGCAAAACTCATCTATTTGGGGAAATTTTAATAAATAATTTTAATTGAGAAAACTCGATCATGATTGAAAATTCGTCCATTTAATAAAAATTTGATCGTTTTGTGAAAATTCGAAAAATTGGGAAAAAGCAACCGGATGTTCAGATAATTTTGCCAAATTTTTAAATTTTGTTAGTTCGTTAAATATAAAAATTTAATTTTTTTAGAGAAAGTACTAAATACAAATAAAAAATCCGTCATTTTCTTCTCCTCCAAGCAATCATACGTGTATTATCATGACATTTTCATCTTAATTTTTTTTTGAACTTGGCATCAAAAACAAGAAACCCCTTAAATTTGTACGTTTCATATAATAAAATTAAAATTTGCATTTTATTTCCGGCACTTCTATTTCCTCTCCAATGTTTGTCAAGTAATAAATAATGAGACCAAACAACAAAACATTTCAAGGTAAATGTTAATAAAATAAAAATCACATATTTCCCTGACATCATTTTCCTTTACAATTTTTATATATTTTTTTTTTGTTTCTTAATAAAAATAAGAAGAAATAAAATTCCTCATGCAAAATGTAAGACAACATTAAAAGAAAAATAGAAGTGAACGGAAAAATAAAACCATAACCGAGAACACAATTCATACCCATTTATTTGTGTATTTTATAGATGCATGAGAAGAATTTTCTTTACATTTTTTTTTTACTTTATTTTTTAAAGAAAAGTTTTTCCCAAAGGATAATAAATTTCACAAGTTTACAGATCATTAAATATTCTGTCTTAGTTTATTGTGCCATCATGATGTCGTTGTCATCGTATAAATTGTACGTTTTGTACATTTTTCTTTTTAAAAAAAATAAAAAAAAATACATTTATATGGAAAAAATTATACAATGATGATGATGATGACGACAAACAAGTAACGACGACAACAGTTTTTTTTTTCTTCTTCATTTTTCTTTGGCTTCTCAAACATTTTCTTTTTTTTTTGTTTTTGGTTAAAAAGTAATAAATGATATGTTACAATGGAGACCCAATAACAATCAAAGTACACTCTTGTTTAACTAAAAAAAAAAGTAGAAGAAAAAAAAGTAATTTTTACCCCTTTTTGCTTACATTACATAACACACAGAACTTGTCTCATACATTTCATGTTACGAGTTGCGAATATTCAACAATTTCATGGTAATTTTTATGTTGATTCAAACTGAAAAGAAAAAAAAATCATACGAGAAACAAAAAAGACATTAAACAAACTTAAGACAAACTTGTGGTTAAATAGCAAAGAAGAATATAAATGTGATAAATTGTTATGAACGATGATAGTTTTACAGTTGTTTGGAAGCAACACCACGTATTTTGAATTTTCAAACATTTTCTCGTTTTATTTACTTTTGTGGAAGAGAAAATTTCTTGTCAACATTAATAGCAAATTTTTTTTTATTTTCGAGCAATTCAGCATAACATTGAAATAAAAATCCGATGATAACTGAAAAAGAGAAATAAATTACCAGGCGTTTCCATTTAACGTTTCAATTTTATTTCAATTTCAATTTTGATTTGACCTAAAAAAACTTAATTGAATTGATATTCGCGATCCATTATTTTTAAATCAAATATTTTCTTTTCATATATAAAAATAATATAACTATTTTTACTTATTTTTAAATGTCACGTATCACATGCTTCAATTCTTTATATTTTTCATATCAAATTGTTACTAATGTTTTTTTTTATTTCATGGAAAAAAAAAACTTTAAATAAGTGGAATTTCATGTTATTTACTTTGCTACAAATCAAACCAAAAAAAAATCATTTACAAATGCATGGAAAATATTATTTTTTATTTTTTTTTTTAATATGCACATAAAAAAAAATGAATTTATTGTAAAGTAATGATGCATTTTTGACTAAAGTTTTATGGTTTTGTAAAATATTTAAATTAAAATGAAAATTAAATGAGAAAAATGGTCATTTAAAGGCCATGAAAGGGAAGGAAGCTATTTTTCATGGCCTGTGGTGTTGGTTTGAAGCTTGGTCAAAAAAGTTCGTTTCAAGTCACAAATGTTAAAATTTAGAGTTTGAGGTGAGTGAGCCAATGTGACATATGTCATAAAAATGGAGCTCCTTTGGCTAAGTCCTTACTTACTTACTTAGCTAGCTATACAACCAATAACTTAGTCAAAGTCTGTTGAAAGATCTGGTTTCAGTGGTCTCTATCTTGCGCCGCCTGTTGGCAGTTTTGCATTCTTAACGCCCTTAAATTCGAATGGACCTTGATTTAAGTCACACCTCGACAGCAGGCTGAATCATTTCGGAACAGGGTTGGTGGGGCTAAGTTACAGTCCATTCGTGTTAAATGCCCGATCCATCTTAATATTTTTCCAGCTCAAAGTTGTATCTACTTCTCTATCTTCCGTCCTCCATTTTAGCATATATATAGCTACTAGTACTTGGCAAGCAATTTGATTGTAGGATTTCAAATAATTGGATACATGCAACGATAAATATTTAAACGAATAAATAGCCAGCGCCTCAATTGTTAAATTGAAGTTTATTGTCAGTTACCTCTAAGAGTTTGAATGAAAATCCTGTGATATCGTGTGTTAGAGATAAAAATGCGTGTGAATGTGCAAAAATTGAATTGAATTTAAATGTAGCCTAATAGATCTTTCACTGTCTATACAGTTCTTCACCAACGAGTGGTTGCACGTCGGGGTCACCAATATAGTTACTTGTACATTGAAAGCTATTTTATTTTTTAATTAAAATATTTTATTTAACAATTTTTATTTCAATAATAGAACCAACCATTTATATGCTGTTCTTATGAAAGCAGTCAAACGAATGAACTTAAAATTTTAAAATAAACGTATCCTTTCTTAATAAATAATTCTGTGGTAACTTAAATTATTTTTACTATTAAATTTTAAAAGAGAATTAAAAGTGGAAACACTTACGCAGTCACTACATATAGCTTGCAGTACTTTGCGCTCGAATGAAAGTAGCAGTTGTTCATCGCTCTTGATAGTAGGCTAGGTTTTTGGCCCATATAATAGTACTGGCCTTATGAGTGTCTTGAAGATAACAAACTTGGTTTTGTTGGTCAAAAGTTTGGAACGTACATTTCGTTGTAGTCCATAGAAGCACTTATGGGCCATCATGATTCTTCTCTTGTTTTCAACTGAGGAATCACAATCAGCCCATATCAGTGATCCCAGGTAGACAAACTGGTCAAAAATTTTAACTGGCAAATTTTTTTGAATTGTGCAAACATATCAGACCTTTGCTCGAAAATTTCAAGCCCTGTAAGTTACAGTTGTTTGTAATATTATAACAGTGTAGTGTGTTTTTCGTACAAAACCACCATTTTGAGGCTCAATTTAAGTATGGAAGGAGTTCTCAGAATTTTTTCTAATCTTCTACAAAGTTGTTCGTATACTCTAGGAGAACAGGTTTCTAATAGAGCACATTTTTGTATTTCCACGCGTTCCAAAACTGTGAAGCTTTTTTTGTAGCAAATTTCAATTTCCATATGAAATGGCACTTTAATTAAAAATTACGCAAAAGTCATTAAAAAATACACAAAAATTTTCCAATGGGTAGAAAACCCAAAAAACTTCAGCAGCACGAAAATGCACTTTCAAAATCCACTCCATGTGACTGTTATCAATTTATTCAATTTTTTTTATTATTTTTCATTTCAATTACCATTGAATTGAAATTCATTGTAAATAAAAAATTCACTCAATTCGTCAATCATCATCATGATGCATTTTATTTCTATCAATTTTACAAATAAAAAAAAAATCATTTTTTTCCTAAAATACAAGTTCAGCAGCTCAGAACGAGTTTCATTTAAATTTTTTTTTTGTCCTATCACAATATTATTGATGAAAAATATTTTCAATTGAAACGTATAATTTTTTAAAATTGATGTGAAAATAAAAGTTGTGTGAATTCTCTAGTTGTAGTTTAACATTTTTTTTTATATTTGTCGATTATTGAAAGTTGAGTCGTTGATCGTCATCAACAAGTTCATTGTGATTGTCACAATTTTTTTTACTTTTTAAATTGAGACATTTATAGACACAAATTCACTCATAAAAATATTTTTTCTATTAAAAGAAAATTGATCGATTTTCATTCATTCATTGTCTGTTTCAACAATGGAAATAATTTCAAAAAAAAAATAACATAACATGAAAATAAAAATAAAATGTTTAATAAAGTTTGACAGTTATCGATAAATATTTCAAATTTTCATTCATTTGAGTAGATAAATATATTATCTGATTATTCTTTGATATTTAATATCAATTTTGTCTTGAATTTAATATAAGGGAGGGGAAAATAAAATTCAAAAGAGAGGAAAAAATAAAAAAAGAAACAACAAACAGTTGATTAAATGTAATCCAGAGAGAAAATCACTCATTATTCAATCCATCTTCAAATTTTTCATTTGAATTACTTGTAATTTAACATTATCAGACATGGCTTTAAATGTATAAGCTTAGATTTTTTGAATAAAACATTTTCTTTTTTGTCATTTTACATTGACAAAAACAGACAATTTAATGTAGGGAGCAATCAAGAAAAATTTTATCACACACTTCCTTTCATCATCATTGTCGTGTTACAATGATGTAAGTAGAATATAATAATAATAATATTAAAAATTGATGAAATTTTACATGGAATTAAAATTGTACGCGCATTTTGAAACGATAAACTGAAATCGATTGTCTGATCGAGGTTGATGCCCTCTTGAAAGGCCTCTAAGCATTTTAAATGGCGTAAATTTCGATGATATCAAATTTAAGACCCTCAGACCATTCAAAATCTCCTTAAAATCGCATTAAAATCATAATTGACATGAAACATCATCAAATTGTTTCAAAAAATAAAATATAACATCCAGATATTGATCAAGATCGATATAGATGGAAATATATTGTAACATGTGAATGCCTTTGAGTGATATATAAAAAATTCACTCAAATTATCTTAATTGACGATGGTGGCGTTCATGATGATGATGTAATTCGTTTGTTCTGTTGCTTATTTTGTTTGTTCAATATCAATATACAGAGAGTTGGCAATCAATCATCTTTTTTTATTTGTATTTGTATTTTATGTTTGTTTCAATGACTTTCAATGGAATTTCAATGTGTTGGTGTGACATTACCTTGTTTTTCCTTTAAATTAGATCTCTGAAGCATTATTTTCAAGTGAAATTGAATTTAAACTTTAAATTATTATTATCAAACTTTTAAATACACAAATTTAACTTTTTTAATGTTTTAATGTTAATTTAAAAGAGAAACCACACGTTTAACAATATTTTCACCTTGTATGGGATGTGGTTCGAATATAAATGGAAAATTTCCACTGAGAAATTTTTTTTCATTTATTCAATTCATTGTATTTTCAATGGATTAAATTATTCTTTCAATCATGTACAAATTATTCGATATCATCTAAATCAACATTAATTCAAAATGAGACATTGTAAAAAAAAATTCATGAATAATTCTTGTATCGATTGTGTCATGTCGCATCATATTTCTTTTTTCACCTTTTGTATTTTAAAATTATTCAAGAATAATTGTTATATAAATATAAAAAAATGATGAATAATGCAAAACAAAAAAAAGTGAACAATCAGCACATTTTTAGAATAATCCTGTGTGTGTTGAGCTAGATTTAGTGATTATTGTATTGAATTGAATTTACTGAATTGTGTTTTTAAATTACAGATGATTCACTTGAAAAATTTCCATTTTTTTTTTAAAGAAATCTTCAAATTTGAATTTCATTGTTATTAAGTTTAAAATATCGTTTCCATTTGTGTCAGTTAGTTGTGTCACGTTAACTCACCATTTTGGGTTATCCCGCTATTTTGACATTGACACAGACAAACAAACGGAACAACGTGTGTTGTGGGTGCTTATTCTGCCCGTCTGTCTGTTTCATATAAGGAATTTTTTGGCAAATTTGAACAAGCATTTTTTGCGAAAATGTTCCGCAGCACCATAACGCTTGGATGCAATGTAAAATTCTCAACTTGGGATTTGTTGAAAATCTGCCAAAATATAACTTTCATCGTTCATGACGAGGACCCATCATTCTTATAAAAAACTGGTCGTTGAGCTTACGAGCTCGTGATTTTGCCTTTTTACGACCTTTTTCATCGCGACGGGGATGTTTCTCTACAGTGTATGATTTTAAGTCACTGTTTTTCTTTGCCCGGAACTCAAACTTGTTCCATTTTTTTAGCCACGCAACGCAATGAGTTGTTAGGATGCCGTTTCATATAGGCGACCACGTCCTTCATCAAATGCGGCTTGTAAGAACCTACTTTTCGCTTTGATTGCTTTCTTTCAGTAGTTTTCAATACTTTGAAACGTTTTATGACGTCACGAAAAGTACTCGTAAGGAATTGCAAGATTTTAGCGATAGAATTAAATAACGCCCGATTAACTGCCAAATTTCTAAATTTGTAACATTCTTCTATAAAATCATAGTCTTAAGTAACTAGACTTGTTCAGAACCTTTCAATTTCATAGCTGGCACTTATCGAGCTACAAAAAATGCAAAATTGATGCGATGGTGGGTGTACCCCCAAAATAATAATCATCATATTTTTTACAATTCCTCTCATCTATTAAAATACTTTTAATAACAATATCGTATCTACTTAAAAATTCCTCTTTCAAATAACTAACAAAATAATTAATGAAAATTAAACATTTAATCAATTAATTTACTTCTCATTAAAAAAAACTTTTTCCAAACAATATTTAATATTAATTCCAAATTAACTTAAAAGCTTTTCAACAATAAATAATGAAAATATCCAAATTCTTATCCATCCACCTGCATCTCATCCTCCAATTCTAAAACAAAAACCACGTTTGCATACCTTTAAATACAGAAATATCTTAATAATAATAATCCACCATTATCGCGTTTTGTTTCACCATCAAACTTCAAATCAATATTTAACGTACCTTGGAAGTAAAAGTTTTATGTTTTTGCTTTCATTCCTTTTCATCTTCTTCTTAAACTCAATAAATGAAGGTGACATTGACATAACATTTTCATTCTATTCAAAGTATGATATGAACTGATGATAATAATACGACAAACAATGGCACAATGATATTTTTCTCAGTTAAAATTTAAATTCTTATGAGAATATCGTATCGAATAATAAAATCTTTTCTTATTAACTATTTCCATTGAAATCACAATGATCACCATCATAATAACAAATATCAATAATAATAATAATAAGAAGTAGAAGAGTGAATTTCAAAAAGGAATTATAATGAAAATAATAACGGAAGGTATTTTCATCATTAACCTATAAAAGATTATCTATTTTTCATATAAAGAGGTTCTATTTATTATTATTATTTTCATGAGAGGAAATAAAAGGAAAAAAAAACAGGAATATTAAAACTAATGATTATAATGACCAGGATGATAAACTGACGACAGGCATAAAAGTTAAAAATTTAAATTACAAGAAGGGAAAAAAAATTCACAATGAAAGATAATTATTTTATCATTATTGACCTGTAAAGGAACTTTAAATTCATTTTCTTGAATATTTTTTTTTCTAATACTTGAAACTTTTACTGTCTTGCCACAATCTTGAACTTACAAGTAATTTTCATCCAATTAAGTAACTTTTTCTTATCATAACAAGATTTTAAATGAAAATGTCTTATTTAGAAGTTTTCTATAAAGATAAACAAATTAAATTGAAAGAGCTATGGAAAAAAGTTCTGGAAAACAACCTCAATTCCAAGAATTTAAGGGATAGTAGAAAAATTTTTATTAAAAGAAACTGATGACATTTTATATCAATATATAAGGGATTCAATTTCACTTTATTTGTTATGGTTACTGGAAAATTGTAAGATTTTATAGTTTTTTTTCAATAGATTTCAGTTTGTTATTAACAAGATTATAATAAGGTTTTACATCATTATTTCATTGTTAAAAAAAATATAAAATATGATAAATTACATGAAAAAAAAATTCATTCAATAAATAAGATCTATTGTAGTTTTAACAAGATCATGCCATTGGCTGGCCTATTTTTGTTGTTGTTGTTGTAATTTAATATGAATGAAGGAAAATTATAATAAAAAAATTAGTTTAATCTAATGATGAGGAGGTAAATCTATTATTATTATGAGTTATTATTTTAACCATTTTCATCTATTTTAAGAGTATTTCTCGTTAATTTATTGAAAAAAATGTGCTTAAGGGAACACGTGTACTGTCCGTTTGTCATTGTGAACTTTGTAATTAAAGGCTTAAATGCAAATTAAGTAACACGTGTAACAATAATGCGTAATATGCATAGACTATAAGAGTGAAATTTTTATCCAAAGTAACTTGAAATGTGTTAAAATTGCATTAATCAAACAACCTGTAAGAGTCAATCAATGATCTTTGTCTACGGACCAAATCAATTTGTACTGCGGAGTGTTTTCAACCAGCTGATGGCCTTAGTGTACCCTGTAAATCTGTATTTGAAAACACTGCTACAACGATTTTCTAGTCCAAGAATCGAATTTTCCATATTTTCCAAAGCAGACGAACAAATAGCTCAAACGATCTTCTTCTTTTACTGCAGCGCTAGCTGCTTCCAATTTTCTAATTAAACAATCAAATTTTATGAAACGGTTCGTCATATCATCTCCTTCATTCAAACGTAGACGAAAAATTTCTCTCTTCAAATGTGCCTACTGTGTCCTACTTTTAACTGTAAATTGTTTCTCCGAAGCATCGAACATATCAAAAGCACTCTCTTTTCCTTCATTTATGGAGTAAAATTCATCAGAACAACACTTGATATCATGAATTTCGCGTTTTTTCCATTTTCTTTCAAGCAGATTTTTGCATAGCTATTGCATTTTCACACAATTCATCCTCAATAACTGCTAACACATCTTGTGAGTCCAACCATAGTTTCAGAAGGTTTTTCCAAATTGTAAAATTCTGGGTTGTTAGTGCCGGAATTTTTCCTTCTTGCGTGGTGCCCATAACCTATTGTTAATGAAATACGTTTAGTTATAAAAGTAAAGTTACCTTACCTGACGCTCTTCATTGTAAAAGACCTCTAAAATCATAATTCCTGACCTGAAACCTAAAAAGTCCAAACAAATCTCGCCAAAAGCAAATAACATTCAATTTCATCATTTAACTAAAAACCACTCATATTCAATATACTTTTTACTTAACTCAACATAATTTTAAATGAAAAAGTTTATTCAATTTTTTATAACAAAATTTTTGTTCATTTGAATAAAATAAAATTATTCTTATTTAATTTGTATTTTTTTTTTGTTGTAATTTTAATGGTTTTCAATATTTATTCAAAAGTTTTAGAAAATTTGCTTTAAGGGATTTATTCCATTTCTGAATTTTTTATATATTTTTTTTTGGTGAATTGAATTACCATTTTAAATGTTAAATGTAACAAATCAAATAACATGTTTAATTAAAAAATGGACTACGATCAACTTTAAATGGATGTTTTTTTTTTTGAGTAATTGAAATGAATTTTATTATTTTTATTGTAATTTTTTATCATTTTTAAGAGTTTTAATGCGCTTCTGAAGAGTGAATGTGAAAATCCTCTTAATGAATGAATTGCAGCCTTGAAATGAGCTTTTAAGTGACTCTCATCCTTAAAATGGGCTCTGAAGCCAATAATGAATGATACGAGGGGAACATTTCAGTGTAATTCAATATTTATACACATAAAAACGATATTTCACGGGATGTTAAACAAGCAAAAAAACGTATCAATCAAAATTTAAAGAAATAAAAAACATTTTGATGTCATCCAAAAGAAATAAAATAAAAAAAAAACCTGCAAATCATGTAAAATGTTGAAGACATAGTCAATATTGTTATGGTTGTGGCTTGTCATTGCAGCTGCCTTCTTAAAAATAAATAAAATAAAATTTTTTTCGCTTTATTTTTCATGTTCAAACATTTTACATAAAAAAAAATGGTAAATCAGTAGCGATATAACATATCGCCCTGTCACTGATTCAAAAATACAAGAAAAAAAGAAAAAAAACTGTCTTTAAAGTACGTTGTTACAGTTTTATTTTTTTTTTGCCTATAGATGTAAACCGGAGCTAAACAATATGATGATGAAATAAAATGATAAAGATTTTTACAAGCAGCAACAAAAAAAATGAATGAAGAGACATCCGGAGGCATTTTCGATTTATATTTTTACATTGAGCCAACACACAATTTTTTTTATATTTTTCCATACATCCGTGAAATTTGATAAAATTTTGTATGGAATAAGGCATTCCGTGGTTATTTTTTTTTTGTTGTGAGAGTTCCTTTGGCAAAAACGACAAAATTAGATTAAGTTTTTTAGGCTGTGTCACTATTTTTTTTCCTTCTTTTGATTCAACTTCATTGTCATCGCATTTGAAATGAAATGAATTCACGGTGATTGGAGCTAAAATGTGAATGATTGTCATTGTCATAAAATTAAATGAATAAAAAAATGAATGAAAAACATAAAATAAAATAAATGGAACGATAAAAAGTTCTTTGAAATGAAAAAAAAATTCAAAGTGAGTGGGATTGATTGAGAATTGAGTGTTTATTTTTTTTATTTTTATGCTGTCACATTTTTTCATTTCATTTTAATATTATAATTTTCTTCAAAATAACCATCTTGACAACAATTTAATGACACAACTGGGACTCAATGTAAAACATTGCTTAAATTCCAATACTAAAACAATTATTTCTCGTGTTAACTTGGAATGTGTTATGAATGTTTAACATTAAATTTTGTTGAAAATTATTGAAATTCCTTGTTGATACAAAGTTTTACTTGTACACTTGATTTAATTTTGATTAAATAATTTATTTACATTTCTTTTTTTTCTTTTCTTTACTTTCCAGGTAGCAACATCCACTGGTGCAATTTCGCACTTTGTAAATTTACAAGTTGTCGTTCCTGAGGCATTTATCTTGGGCTCAGGAGAATTACATGTTGATATGGGATCAACAATCAATTTAGTTTGCATCATTGAAAAGGTAAGAGGAAAAAAAAAACAACAAATTTTCTAGAAAATGAAACAAACAAGATTGAATTTATTTATTCAATTTCTCTCTTGTCTTGTGTGTGTGTGTGTGTTTTTCTTGTTAGTTGTTCTCTGTTTAAATTGCTTCAGATTAAATTGAAATTTATTTGTTGTTTTTCCTCAATGATGAAAAAAATGGAATATGTTCCACCTTTAAATAAGAAAAAAATGTGAAACGTAAACTGGAATGACTTAAATTAGTGCATTTCAATCAATTCGATTGTAAGTTAAGTATTCTGAAGACTTTCGTTAAGTTTTCTGAAGACTTTCGTTAAGTTTTTAAGACTCTTGGCAATTTTTTTGAAGGTTTTCGATAAATTTTCTAAAGACTTTTGTTAAGTTTTCTAAAGACTTTCGATAAGTCCTTTGAAGCCTTTCGATAAGTCTTTTGAAGTCTTTTGAAGCCTTTCGATATGTCTTTTGAAGACTTTCGTTAAGTTTTCTGAAGTTTTTCGATAAGATTTTTGAAGACTTTCGATAAGTTTTCTTAAGACTTTCGTTAAGCTTTCTCAAGACTTTAGATAAATTTTTTTGAAGACTTTCGTTAAGTTTTTTTTGAAGACTTTCGTCACGTTTTTTGAAGTTTTTCGTTAAGTCTTTTGAAGTCTTTCGATAAGTCCTCTGAAGCCTTTTGATAAGTCTTTTGAAGCCTTTCGTTAAGTTTTCTGAAGTTTTTCGATAAGATTTTTACTATAAGAATACTATGGTTTGATGAAATTAAGTAAACTTACGTTAAACATAAAAAAAATTAATTCATCAAACAAAAAGGCCAATAGGATAATGCCTATTTATCATACCGAATTAACAAATAAGGGCTACTATCAAATAATTAATTTAAAAAAAGCCAATGTCTGTTATTTCTCTAACATTTTGTAAAAAGCTTATTTTCATAACTTTTCATACTCAAAACAACAATTCAATGCAATATCATTTTTCATTGATGTATTCATTTTTTTTTTTTGAAACATTTTCCATTTCCTGTTAAAGCTTAAACTCCAATCAAAGTTATTGATTCCTTTCATTCTCGTTATTTTTATTTAAAAAAAATGGCTCGTGTATTATTTCCATTTTTATTTTAAAATCTACAGTAGTTAAGTACATAACAGCAAAAAAAATGTATTTATCCTAACATTTTCATCGATCTTTCTCTTCTTTACTGTTTTTTTTTTGTTGTGTATTGTATTCAAATAAAATACTTACAATATCATACCTTTAGATTCACTAGAAATTGGGTAAAATATCCCAATAAATGTGATTTTATATGTGATCAATTGTGTAAAAAACGACGTAGATTAAAATAATTTTTTATTCAATTTTATTCGAATTTATCCTTTTCCATCTAACAAACAAACATACACACACACTCATACACAGACATTCACATACAAAAACAGATTTAGCCAAAGCCTGTTATTGAGAATGCAGCATAAAAACACTATTTTGTGGTCTTACTCATGAAATTGAAAAAAAATGTATAAATTGTACTTTACGCAGAAAATGAAAATAAACATTTATAGGAAAATCATGTTACACTAATACTCTGATAATGTAGATAAATTGAAAGTGTATTGAATATATTACAGTTGAATAAAAGAAAAAATTACATTGAAACATGAGTTTCTATTAAAAATAAAATTTCTCTTGATTTTGATGATATTTTTCTATTGTAACAGAATTTTTTGAACAGATTTCAATACAATTTCAATTTCAATGGAGTGGGAAGTTCAAAAATTCCTTTGAAATATTCCGCATCTTAATCTCTCTTTCATAATATTTTCCTTTAATCTCATAATTCCAAGAATTATGGTGAATGAGATTGACATGTCAATCATGATAAACATCACATTTCACCTTTGACAGTAAAATGGAGGAAAAAAAAGAAGATAATCAGATAATCATTCATTATAATTTTTAAGGAGAAAAAGAGATTTTTTTATTTGTAATTCAACCTTCATCAAACATAACTAAGTTAAGAGTTAAGAAAAAAAAAGCACATGTGGCACAATTTTCAAGGTTGGATAAATATGATGTGAGAAAGTAGAAAAATTTAATAGTTGAACAGAAAAAAGACCGGAAAAACGTTCGTTATTTAATTATACCTTGTTACTGAATAGTTTTAATATCAATAAAATCAAAGTATAAGAGAATGAAATAAAATAAAATATAATTATCGTGAATTGAAATTCAATTTCAAGCGCATTCGCATTTCGGATGAAAGGGAAAATTTTGTGAAACTGGGCTGAAAAGACAGTTTAGGCACGATTTGGTCAGATTTTGGTTAAAATTAGGTTAAATTTGGTAGCCAAAGAAAGATTGAATCAAAAACTACACTCTTACTCTGACGACTGACAGTGATTTGGATCAACATCAATTTTATTAACACCAAAATTTATATACAGTGTTTTCATTTGAAAAGTGTAGTAACAAAAAGTGTCAAGAAAATGGTATACTTTTCAAATAAAGAAAGTTTTTTTCAAAATCGTTGAGTTTTTGAAGCAGTCCGATTTTTCAAAGTCATTAAATTGCTTCATTTTCCATAATTGCGAAAAAATGCAAAATTTTCTAAAATCTCAAAAATATTTTTTCAAAACACAAAATTTTCCTGAATATTAGAAGTTTTCGAAATTTCGGAAAAACTTAAAAATTTCATAAAATTACTAAATTTACAAAAGATGGCCGCATTTTGAAAATCATCAAAATCGCTGAATATTTTCAAACAACGTGTGAATCAAAAATCGCAAAAACAACCTCAAAATTTTCCAAAATCTCAGAAGTTTTCGAAATTTCAGAAAACTTAAAAATTTCGTATAATTGCAAAATTCGCAAAAGATGGCCGCATTTTAAAAACCACCAAAATCGCTGAATATTATCAAACAACGTGTGATTCAAAAATCGCAAAAAAACCTCAAAATTGTTCAAAATCGTAAAATTTTCTAAAACTGCGCAAATTGCAAATGGACAAAAAAAAACCCAGTAAGCACAAAATCCTTAAAAATCACAGAAAACTTTTATCTGATGTAATTCAATTACGCCAAACGTATTGATAACACTTTAAAATCGAATACACTGTACATAAAAATCTGAAATAAAAAAAAAGAGAAAAGTGAAATAAACAATTTAAGTAATTTAATAAATAAACGTTCCAAATGACTTTCTAAAACTTTCTTTCATGTCCCATGTACTGAAATTTTGCCACTAGCATATTTTTTATGGACATGTCATCTAATAGATTTTGTTATGAAAAGATTTACCACAGATGCATTTAAATCTACGTCTCTCTCTGTATTAGATGTAATTTAGTGTATATAAGAGTAGAAGAAAAGAAAAAAAATACAACATAAAAGCACGAAAATACCAGAACAGAAATTTAATTAAGGCAATTACAGTCATGTTTTCTACACATAATCTCATTTACTTTCAAATACATAATCCTTACATACATAGAATAAATAATAAACCATAACTTGTACTGTTTCATATAAATATATACACGGAACCAATTGGTCCATATTTCTACTAACTAGTGTAGAAGGAATATGGTTTTTTAAATTCTATGTGTAATACCAATTCATTGTGGTTTTCTCTTATAGTTTTCAGACTTTATTTCAATGTAAATATACCTGAGAGCTATTTGATGTATGTTTGAATTTTGTGCTATGAAATGACATTGACCGAACAAAATGTATCATTATTTCACTTGATTTTAAGGCAAAAAATATAAAATACTGTATGTGAGAAGAATGAAATGAGTGGAGGAACATACATGACATGAGAGAATGATAAATGACAGTCCATAACTTTTCAATTATTGTTTCAACTTGAACAAGGTTTTACTTGAAATTTGATATTCGTTGTGTGAGGGAAACGGTTTTGGTCCCTAGATGAAAATATTTTAACTAGAATTTTGATTATTTTTCATGTAAAAAATTAATATGAGGAGAATTTAAGGTTTAACGTCCTATTCAAAAAATACCAAAATTAACCCTTTGCTGACATGAGTGTTTGAGTCTCTAAATTTTAAATTAAATAAAGCCCTTTTTAAGGAAACCTTGATGTCAAATCTCTTTCTGACTTAATTTTGAATGTTTTTGGACAAAACTAAGCTCTAGGTGATCCTACATAGTCGCTTGGTACACGTACAGGATTCTGTATGTGACTCTATGACACTTATACGTAAAAATCTTTCAAAATTGAGTTATAAAAGTTCAATTTTAAAATTTTTCTCATATCAAGTCATTTTAAAGTCAATATTATTTCACGTAAATTTTTAGATAAAGAAAATATTTGAAAAAAATGCTCAAAGAAATACGATAGATGCCTTTATCTTGTCTAAAATAAAGTGGCACTGCTGATTCAAAGCACTTTCAATATTAAATAAATCAAAAACTCATTTTAAAATTCACAGTCAATATTTTCATATGAGTTTCTTTTGTAAACATGAAACCAAAAAAACTGCTTTGAATTTAAAAAGAAAGCAAAACTTTCCCATTCTTTTTTATGCAAGGAGAGTCTCACGATCTTAAACACAATAGAAAACTCTTATTCTTTAAGTAATTGCTCAATAATTTATCTTCATTATAATTCATCAACCTTGAGAAATGAACATACAATAACTAATTTTACTAATTACCAGAACAGGAAGCCAGGCGTCTCCATTAAATAAATATAAAATTTTCATCATTTGAAATTCAATATGACCATCATCAATCAAATGCTCAAATATGTCCTTATATCAATATTTTTTTTTCTAATTCCCATCGCACAATTTTTTTTTTTTGACTACCATCGAATTTTTGAACAAACTTCAAATCCATTAAATAAATGTTCATGTCAAACAAGTGAGTTTGTATTTTGTACAAACAAAACCCTTTTTTATTGTAAATTTTTGCCGTCCTCTTCTACTCTGTTTATTTTTGTTTTTTTTTTCTTTGTTCTGTCAATACAAATGTTAATCAGACAAACGACTGATTAATGTCAAACCGAATGCCAAACTAAAGGAAAGTGATAAAGGCTTTTAAATGTAAACAAATCAGACATTTTTCTATTAAAAAAAAATGAAATGAAAAAGAAATTTATGGCCTGAAATTTTCAACAAATTTATTACCACACAATATTTTTGAAAATTATGCAATTTTATAAAATCCTGTGAAATTCCATGGGAAATTCAGTGATTTTGTACCATATTGAAAAATTTCTTGGTTTTCCGTCATACTGGAAAATTTCCTGATTTTTAGTCATATTGGAAAATGTCCTGATTTTTAGTCATATTGGAAAATGTCCTGATTTTTAGTCATATTAGAAAATTTTCTGATTTGCCGCCATATTGGAAAATTTCCTGATTATCAGCCATACTGGAAAATTTCCTGATTTTTAGTCATATTGGAAAATTTCCTGATTTTCAGTCATATTGAAAAATTTTCTGATTTTCCGCCATATTAGTAAATTTTCCACTATATTGAAAAATTTTCTAATATTCAGTCATATTAGAAAATTTTCTGATTTGCCGCCATATTGGAAAATTTCCTGATTATCAGTCATATTGGAAAATTTTCTGATTTTCCGTCATATTGGAAAATTTCCTGATTTTTAGTCATATTGGAAAATTTTCTGATTTTCAGTCATGTTGGAAAATTTTCTGATTTTTAGTCAAATTGGAAAATTATCTGATTGTCCGCCATATTGGAAAATTTCCTGATTTTTAGTCAAATTGGAAAATTATCTGATTTACCGCCATATTAGAAAATTTTTCGCTATATTGGAAAATTTCCTGATTTTCCGCCATGTTGGAAAATTTTCTGATTTTCCGCTACATTGAAAAATTTTCTGATTTCCCGTCATATTGGAAAAATTCGTTTTTAAATCGACATGAAAAGTCCGTTGAAAATTTCAGTAAATCTCCTTCTTCTGTAAATACAAAAGAAAATAAAATTGAAGTTCAGTCAAGCGCATAGTTTTGTCATGTCTTGGAAAAGTGTAATATTATAGACATAAATAGAACAAAAATATTGTATGTTAATTTTAAACCCATTTCAATCTTTTTTTATGTGTATAAAGAAGACAACATGTTAAATATTTTTAGAAAAATGTCTATACCAAGAATTTACTGATACAAGCTTTGAAACCAAAATTCTTGGGCAGGAATAGAATATAAAAGAGATATTTGACATACTTCGATGGTTAACCCTTTTTCGATGGATTCCATGCATATAAATGGAATTTGAATCCATCTTCAATGTCACCAAATAAATAAATTTCAATCCATTTAAACATCAAGCAATGAGACATAATTGAATTTACATTGTCTGGTCAATGACCATTGTTGTTTTTCATCGCTCATCTCATTATCACACTAAATTTACTCATCTTTTATTAATAATGAATGAATTAATTAATTATTTTCATTAAATTAAGATGAATATTTAATCAAAAATCGCTTCATCCTCCAGCGTCTAACACAGTAATGATGTTGATTATTATAAAATTTACTCATCATCTGTCTGACATGACTTGACACGATTGTGATTCTATTAAAATTTTCATTAAATCACAAAAATCTGTAAAATTTTCCATGAATTTTATATGAACTCCTTCTTTTAGCGAAATACGCGGTCATTAGAACTTTGATCACTTATTTCAACATCAACATCAAGTGAAGAGTGAACATTTTAATTTTGTTGTTGTTGATTATAATTATCACCACGATTTTATTCATGCATAAAATTTATTTATTTATTTATTTATTTTTTGATAAAATATCATGAGACACCATTTAACATGTATGCTAATATTATGATGATTATAATAATAAATAGGTAATACATTTACATATTATTTTATGAGTGAGTGGTATTGCATGCATTCTATGTGTGTGTGTGTGTGTGTTATCCAGTTGGGAAATAATATTCATTTAATTCATTTTATTTCTATATAGAATCAAAATGGTGTTGAAAATATTTTATAGATTTTTTGAACGCAATTAATTTTTGTACTGTGCTTATCTCACTTGAAAAAAGTGCTGAAATTTGTAAATGTGTGAAAATTTCATAATTTTAATATTATACTGATTATGGCTATAAATTTAATGCTAGTAATGTGTGTTATTGTGATATGACCACGATAACAATATAAAATGTTATTTACACTAATTTTATTCACAAATAAATGTTGAGCTAATGTTTGTTTGATTGGAATGAAATTTTATCAATGATCAGTTAATATTTTGTTTACTTTTATGGTATTGCTTAAAATAATATTAAAAAAGCTAGTAAAGTGATTTTTTTCAGAATTTGACCTTATTTTCTCTCTCCTTTTCCTTCTTCTTTTTCTCTCTCTCTCTCTCTTTCTCACTCACTCGCCTAATTTTTTGTTGCTCTTTCTCTGATTCAAGCTTTATTTTCTTTCATTCCTTAAAATAATTTGTCTTATTTTCTTGTCTCTTAATTTATTTCCTTCTCTCCCTTTCTCTCTCTCCCTCTCATTACTCACCTAATTCATATTATATTTTCTCTCATTCAAACCTTTTCTCTTACTTGCTCATTTTATTTATTTATTTTTCTTCCTTTCTTTGTACCGCTTACAGCCGAAGCCAATTACAAGCAATCACTTAAATTAAATGTATAATCATCACAAAATTTAATAAATTATCTTTGAATAATTAAATTTACTATTTACAATAGTTTAATTAAAAAAAAAAAAAAATGTCAAAAAATTTAAAATTTTACCCCTCACTATCCTATTTTACCCCTCACTTTCCCATTTTAACCGTCACTTGCTTATTTTACTACTCACTTTCCCATTTTACTCCTTACTTTCCCGTTTTATCCCTCTTTTGCCCATTTTACCCTCACTTGCCCATTTTATCCCTCACTTGCCCATTTTACTCCTTACTTGCTCATTTTACCCCTCACTTTCCCATTTTACTCCTTACTTGCTCATTTTAATCCTTACTTGCCCATTTTAACCGTCACTTGCCCATTTTATTCCTTACTTGCCCATTTTACTCCTTACTTGCTCATTTTAATCCTTACTTTCCCATTTTAACCGTCACTTGCTTATTTTACTACTCACTTTCCCATTTTACTCCTTACTTTCCCGTTTTATCCCTCTTTTGCCCATTTTACCCTCACTTGCCCATTTTATCCCTCACTTGCCCATTTTACTCCTTACTTGCTCATTTTACCCCTCACTTTCCCATTTTAACCGTCACTTGCCTATTTTACTCCTCACTTGCCCATTTTACTCCTTACTTGCCCATTTTATCCCTCTTTTGCCCATTTTACCCCTCACTTGCCCATTTTAACCGTGACTTGCCCATTTTACTCCTTACTTGCTCATTTTACCCCTCACTTTCCCATTTTACTCCTTACTTGCTCATTTTAATCCTTACTTGCCCATTTTAACCGTCACTTGCCCATTTTATTCCTTACTTGCCCATTTTACTCCTTACTTGCTCATTTTAATCCTTACTTTCCCATTTTAACCGTCACTTGCTTATTTTACTACTCACTTTCCCATTTTACTCCTTACTTTCCCGTTTTATCCCTCTTTTGCCCATTTTACCCTCACTTGCCCATTTTATCCCTCACTTGCCCATTTTACTCCTTACTTGCTCATTTTACCCCTCACTTTCCCATTTTAACCGTCACTTGCCTATTTTACTCCTCACTTGCCCATTTTACTCTTTACTTGCCCATTTAACCCTTCACTTCTTCATTTTTATCCCTCTTATGTTTCATTTCTCTAACCCTTTTACATCATTTCTCTCTCTCTCTCAATTTTCTTCTCTCTGGTTTTCAATCTTTAATCTCTAAGTTGTAGTGTTTTTGCTCAATTTTCAATTTCCTCTCTCAATTGAAGTCTTTTCAATTCACCACTCTCTTCATATCAATTTCTCTCTATATATTAATTCTTTGAATTCTCTTCTGTGTTTCATTTCAGATAAGATTTTAATAGTAAGGACATTTAAAGGGATTCCAAAGTTAATCCAAATAAAATATTTCATATTAAATTTATACACAAACCCTTTTTTTTGAAGGACATTTTTTTCAAATTCATTTTAAGAGAAAAAGACCAATTTAATATTTACCTATATTTGATTTCTATTATAATTTATTTTATTTTTTTTTTGCCTTGTCATCATCAACATAATTCATGTTCATATATGTAAACATTTCATATTTATTCATAATTTGAATATTTATTCTATAATTGAACAACATTTATCTACAATTTTTATATAAATAAATTCAAACATCACAAAAACAAATATCGAATATACTCTTGTGTTATCATGCAAAATTCCAAAAAATATCACATATTTTTCATTTGATAAAGTGCGATGTAAATTAGACTCTTGTGGCTCGTTCAAAAATGTGTTGAGTCAATATTATAATAATATGTGAAAATTTTTTGATAAAATTTCCTATAGATGCACACAAATTGTGTGACATTTGTTTCGGGATCATACACATTTTAATGTAACAAAGCAAAAAAAAATAGGTTTTGGGTTGTGTGCACTGCAGTGAGATAGATAAAATGTGTCAACATGTTTTATTACCAAATTTATAATAAAAATAATAATAATAAATAGAAAAAAAAATGTGAATTTTAAATTGGTGTTCATTTATTTAATTTTTTTACGTATATTTTTACATTGTTACACTTAAAATGAATGAATCACGTCAAAATCTGATGAGTGTGATCATTTTCATGGTTCATAGACACCTGCAGTACTTAAAATAGCAATAAGGAGATTAAATTTAATTAAATGAACAATAAATTCGCTTTATTTTTTTATCATGATACAATTCAAATATTTTTTTAATTTTTTTCTATTCAGATAAAAGAATTGCTAAGTATTTAAAATAAAAAACAACAACAAAATGTTATCAAAACACATATATTTTAATGCTTTGTTTCAATGAAAATATTTAAAAAAAAAATATCAAAAAAGTTGAATCAGCTTATATGAATATGAAAATACAACTTAAAATATGGTGCATGTTTCATACAAAAAAAAATCCGTAAAATTAATCTTGTTTGGGTGTAAAATGTTCAAAAATGTAAGTAAAAGCACATTGTTCTCCACTCAACAATAAATAATTCTCAGAATATAAAAAAGGGCAACACAATGTAAAATTATGTAGGTGCGTTCAATTCAAAAATTGTGTATGTATGAAATAGCGAAACAAAAGAGTAAAAATATGCTGTGAATGGAAAATGATGATGCGATTTAGATAATAATTTTTGAATAAATAGAAAATTTGAATAGGGGTAGCTTGTTACTATTAAATATGATGCTGCTGGTCAGGTTTTTTGTATGTGCTTGTACTTTGAATGATTTTGTGACTTAATCACGTACTTTTGAGCATCAATACTATTTTTGAAATAGGTGAAGAGTTTAAATGAATTTAAATTTAAATTACACCTTGACAATGGCTGTAAATGAAAATTTTAGGAAATAGTTAACTTATGACTGCTTTGAAAGGTGAAATTAACTTTTATTTGTTCAATAGAGGAGCTAATGAGGATTTTTTAAAACTCATTAGGCTCAGGCTTCAGACTACGGAGTTTGATAATGGTCAAAAGACCATTAAAAATTAATTTATTAGCATAAAATTTTTCAAAATCAAGGTTTTTTGAAAATTTTTCACAATCGCCGATTTTTCAAATATTTTCAAAATGATCGATTTTGAAAAATATTGTAAAATAGACGATTTTTCCAAAATATTCAAAAATGTCTGATTTTTAAAAATGTCATCAATTTCCGAAAGGACAGAGTTTTCAAAAATATCCGGTTTCTCGAAAATTGAAAAATTCAGCCAGTCACAATTTAAAAGAAAAGAAAATAGTCTACAATCGGTTCTCGGGAGAAGATACACGGCCTATTAGACATTAAACCACGTCCATTGACACCTTTTTTGCAGCCTGTAACCTTAAAACTGCGAAACTTTGATAGTTTTTGGCAACTTTCATCCTTTTTCTAAGGTTTTGCTTCACGAGGGCCCAAGAAACTTCAACGGGTCTTAAGTGTGACGTGTTAGGTGGATTCGCATCCTTCAGAGTCATACCACTCCAACACATCTTTACAGTAATAGATGCTGGCTAAATCGGGCCAAAATAGTGTAGGAACATTATGTCAACGTATAAACGAAAGAAGCCGCTTCTTTAAGTACTTCAAGGACTTAAATAGAGCCAGTCATTGATTCTTTTGCGATAAAGCTTTGACTCCTACGTCCATAGCTGCTAATGGCACCCCATACCATATACTTTTTAAGAAATTTAGTCAAAAACTAGTATTTGAACTACTTTAACACACCAAAACGGTCCTATGCTTTGTAAAATGAGAGATCTGGGAGCTGTTTAAAGTCTGCTACAGCATAAGTTTCATCGTCCTGGATAATGCACATTTTTCTTTCACGCATTTTCGCTCCATGCGCTTTTTTATCGTCACGATTGGCATATTTTTGAACATTGTGGAAGCTTATTCCAATGCAGCGAAGTACATTTGCGACCCAATTAGGACTAACACCGTGTTTTTTTTGAAAATTCCCGTTAAGACATCCGTGGGTAACGTTGAGCGTGCCTTACCACCTTCTGCGCCAGGTTTTCATTCACAAATCCACGTTTTCTACCACTTTCTTGTTTCGCGTTAATGCTGTTAGTTTCTTTGAACCGTTTTATGACCCTTCTCACCGTTACATGACTTGCGCCGACTTCTTTTCTATATTCAAGTCCCACTTCTTTTAATCAGCGAGCTTAATATATTGGAAAAAACTTCACCAAGGTACTCGAAGGTGCGAGGATTATTTTTCAAGTAACTCCAACTGAAGGACAATAAAAATCATATCAAAAAAACAGAGCCCTTAACATTGTTTCATAGTATAAATCCATACAATATTGTCCAACATTAATATGTTTCATGTCGCATTTTCACTTTACATGCAGCACCATAAACAAAAAATTACCCATTGAATGTGTGCATGAAAGGAGATCAATGATATTAAATGTGCATCATTTTGTGGGATTTTACTCACAAAATACACACACAAATGGTACTTAGAAATCGTGGGTGTGTGTGTGCTTGTTTTGTTTGAATTGATTTTCAATTGTCAACTTGAATACAATCTCGCCATTTCAATGATATTTATTTACACAATGCACTCACTGATCCCACTCTTGACTGTGAAAAACAGATACAATTGTTTCAGATTAAAATCCAATTAAACTTCAATTGTTGAAATTTTTTCAATGATATCAGTTTCTGTAATTGAAACACTTGATTTTATATTGACTTGTGAACTTCAAATTAACATTAAATCACATAATGGAGACGACTGGTTAATTGTAAAGAAAAAAAATTCGACGCATATTAACAATAAATCATATTACGCTCATTTCTTTTTCATATCATACTTCAAATTTAATATTCAAACACATTTTCTGCCTTGAGGCACATTGACACGTGCTTTAAATGACTTTAAATCATCTTGAATGAACATTAAATCGATAAAGTTTTTGTCGGATAACATCGAAGCCAATAAATGACATCCTCTCTTTTTTCTGTTTCATAAAATTTTTTTTTGACAAACTTTTTAATATGAAACAAGACAAATAATAATAACATCAATAATATGAAAAAAAAAATAATACAACAAAAAAAATTATCTCTCATAAAAAAAAGGAAAAAGAAAAATATTATTAGCCAAAGAATATTGAAGTTTAACATAAAAAAAATTATATCTATAGAGACAGACACAAAATAAAATAAACAGAAAATAAAAAAAAAATTTAAATGCAAGAAGAAATTCTGTTCTCAAAGCAAATACTTATAAATTTGAGTCAAATGATAGCAAATGATTGTTGTTTGTTTGTAATTCAAATAACGTACTTATCGTTTTTCTTCGTTTTTTTTTGTTGTATTTGTATTTTAAACATTTAAATACATATTCTCTTTTGTGTTTGTCTGTGTGTGTTTGTATATTCAAAGGAATAATGTTTTAATATTATAATATTTCATATAAATTTGAATTTGAATGAAAATGGAAGAAAAAAACATATTTATTTCATGAAAAAAAAACAAAAAAATTATTAAAGATAAGTAAAACTTCTTAAAAATGATAAATTCTGCAATGGAAAATTTATTATAAATTTTAATCTGACTTTTCAAGGCAAAAAATTGCCAAAGAAAATTAGAATTATAATTTTTTATAATTTTATTTATTTTTTTTTGTAGTTTAACATTGCTTCTGATTCTCTAAAAATAAATTTAATAAAAATTTAAATTAGTACAATGTACAAAAAGTTCTTTGATCATCCTTAAATTTATATTTTGAAAGTTGCGTAAGACTCAATTTAAATATTATTGTGTCTTTTTTTGTGGATCAAAAATGAAATATAATTTCATTTAAAGTATTTTTGAGGTTGATAAGATTCAAATAAAAGAAAATTAAAATATGATAAAATAATTTCATTTTTGGTATTTGAATGGGGAATTGCCTTCAAGTGATATGATATTTTGAAAAAAAATTGGTTTTTGTTCCCATTAAAGTTTTATCGTAATTGGTTATTTTAAATTTATACCATTTATTACTTGTGGCAGAGATCCCTCTGAAGGATGATTATTTTAACTTTTTAGTGTCGATTTGACAAAAATGCGAGTTTTCTGCCTAAAATTTGATACAAAATTACGCTAAATTTGAGCTTCTTTCTCTATTTTCTTTGAGATAAGTTGAAAAAAGGTGTTTAGTCTATTTTGCGAAAATGTTGTCCTGATTATGCTGAATAAAGTTGTCATTAACCACTTGTGTTGATTTCTTATAATTAAAAAGTTTTTTTGGATTTTTATGAAATAGAGGTATTCTAACAAGCTTTTTCATTGAATTTTAAATACTTATCATTAATTAATCCTTTTTTATTAAAATTGAGATTTCCGTATGAAATCAACAAAAGTGGTGTGTGACAACTTTATTCAGCATAATCAGGACAACATTTTTGCAAAATAGACACCTTTTTTCAACCTATTTCAAAGAAAATAGAGAAAGAAGCTCAAATTTAGCGTAATTTTGTATCAAATTTTAGGTTTTTTGATGAAAACTAAATTTTTTTGTATGAAAACTATTCAAGTCACCCAAGAAAAAGTTAAAGAATTATTAATTTTCTACAACTTTGCCGAATACACCATAGGTGTATTTCTTTGATAAGTGCTTTTAAAATCAACAAGTTAGAAATAACAGATATTGGCATGTGTTCGTTAGCATTGTTTAAATATTACATACAATTCATTTTTCACTCAAAAATCAATTTTTTTGTAAGAAAAGCATAAAAGTGATGTATGGCAACTTTGTTCAAGATAAATAGGGCAACATTTTTGTAGAATATTTTAAGGTCAAATATTGTATGTAACTGGATAGAAACAGTCAATTTTAAGCATTTTTTAGCCGTACTTGATTATTTTTTCATGTAAAATTGATTTGTGTGAACTTTTAAACTAAAAAATAAAGGAGGCGTCCGGTTTATTTAAAATTTCATTCTGGTTACATCAATTTTACAAGAAAAACCAGGCGTCTCCTTATAGCACTCAACTTCAACTATCAATAAAAAACATTAAAAAGCAGACCAGTAAAGCGGATTTATACCAGCAATATTTTAGATTACTTAGTTTAAAATAAAATGAATTGAAAACAAATCCGCTTATGAAGAAAACATAGACTAAAAAAGTAAAAAAAAAATCCAATTTAACTCCAAAACTTTAGCTATTAATCATCAAATTACAATTTCAATACATTTTTCAATCCAAACAGAATTAAAATTTGATTAATTAAAAAAAAATTAAATAACATACATGTCCTTAATTAAATTAAAGCACACCAACCTTACTTGTGTATTTGTAGATTGTTATTTCTTAATTTTATGTCGAAATAGGAACAAAACAAATAAAAATAAGGATCAAGTCAAGGGATTATTTCTGAGGAAGCAATTTGTAATATTGAGCTACGAAGCAAAACTAAATCCTGTCTCAATGTAATATTTTTTTTTCATCTCTAAAATATTTTCTGCATTCACACATGAGAAGATATTGAAGAAAACTCATGTAAAAAGCAACAAGAAAGTAGCGTATTAAATGTTATAAGAAAACTATTTATGGAAATAAATTTATTGCTTCTTGTTTTTCACATACACATGAATTCTTTTCCTCTTATCTCCTCTTTTCCTATAGTGAATGTAATTCTGCTTCTGCTGTGATATGATGTCGCCCAAAGTAATGTCAAATTATGTTGTATGTGAAATTAATATTTTATAGGTATTTCTAGCTCGAAGGTATTTTATATGAGATATATCCTCTTAACTTACCTGAGATAGCGATATAGAGACATTTTGTCAAGGAATTTGGTTTTAAGATTATTTGAAATGATATTTATTTATATCTTATCTTATATTCAGCATATCATATAGGAATTTCAATGAGATATGACAACATCAATAATAAAACGATTGAATTTCAAACTGAAATGTTGTTTTAATCTCCCTTGATACTTGTGAAATTTTTATTTAAAACTTATTGCAATGCAATGCAATTTCATATGAAAAATTTAAATTTTGCTTATCTGTGATATTTTTTTTTTTTGAATTTCAGAGTCCAACACCACCCCAATACGTGTTCTGGCAACGAAACGATCGAATGATCAATTATGATGAGACACGGAGCGATATCACGATAGAGACGACTCCAGGTCCACGAACACAAAGTAGATTAATTATAAGAGAGCCTCAAACGACAGACAGTGGGAATTATACTTGTTCTGCAAGCAATACAGAACCAGCGAGCATATACGTGTTTGTCTCAAAAGGTAAGTGACTTTTTTGACCATCACACCATTAATTTAATGATACTACAGAAAAAATCGTTTTAAATTCATGTCGTTATCAAAAAATGACGAAAAAAAGGGTAATGAAAAAACTTTTAATTTTTTTTCTCACTTTTCATCGAATTACCGGTTCGCCACAAAAATTACAATTACCATACAATGTATATTCATACCTCTCACTTGAAAGGTAACGAAAAAGAGAAGAAATATCTTGACACTTGAGAAAAAGTTTTCCAACTAAATCATTTTTTTTTTTTTTTGCTTCAACACTGATTACTCTTATTGTAAGTGAACAATTACCCGAAAAACAAAAAAAAAATAAATTCTTTGACTTTTTACACTTTTGTAACTTTTATTCAACGACTTTATTTACATTTAACACATAAATGACACACACACGCATACACAATCACGCAAATATTATAATAATAATAATAACATTTCTTGAAGGAAAAACTTTTTCACAAAAATAAAAGAGAGAAGCACGTAAGAAAAGATACTGTCATGACCATAATCGTCAGATATTGGTTTGTGTCGAAAAGAATGAAAAACTTTCTTTTTCTTCAAGTTTTTTCTTCATCTTTTGTTTGTTTGTTTTTGTTTTATGTGCACCATTTTCTTTCAATGGAGTGCCTGAATCGCACCACATCTCAATATGACATCAAATGAAAAGAAAAATAAAAGTGCAAAGCCTCTGGAATCAAGTGCTTAACTTAACAGTCTCTTTTCATCATAAACTATTTTTTGATAATTCAATATACAAATTGTATGTATTGAAAGGTTATGATGTCGTTAATTTTCTTTACACACTTCCAAAAAGAGATAAAAGTTATAAATCTTGGTCAATGTAATTTTCGATATTATTTTAAATAACCAAAAGTTTGTTGATTCTTTTTCTTCTTCTTCTTTCCTTTTTCTTAACATTCATTGCCATTGAAAAACGTTTACTGTGTTGATATGAAAAAGTTTTGCGTCTGATAGTAATAATATTTTAATGGTATACTAATGATTCAGGTGTAAGATGGGTGTGTAGACAATTAAAATAGATAACCTCTTAATTAAAGGGAGTCATCGTCATAGAGAAGGTGTTAAATTCAATGTTTTTTGAATTTAATATTGTGAAAATATGTAAAATTACTTCTTTGAGAGTATTAAATTGGTTTGATTTGGTCATAAACGAGCAAAATTTACATCTATAAGGAGATTAGGCTCATGGATTCTGACTTAAAATCAATACAGAAGTAATCAACGACTCTAACATCCTCAGGAAGGTGTTTCACAGGCTCTCTAAAACCTCAAACTTGTCTTAAAGCTTATTTAAGCTTCTCTCAAGAAATTTTCAGGATAAAGTCACTATGAGCAGATAGATACATTGTCACAAGGGTATACTCACCCAAGCCTAAAGAGCTTATTGTAAGCTACAATAAATTGCGCGCCGTATTATCGTCTATTATATGTCTGTACCTTCCGAAATTAAAAATCTTTTTCAGCTCAATATTTCTAAATTCAAGTGGGTTCTTTATACCATTAATGCATTGAAACTCTAATTCTAATCTAACTGTCCTCAGTTCTTCACAGTAGCTTAGTGTATGCATTGCTGTTTCGTCATCATCATTACATATCATACATTCTCCTGAATTTCTATAACCAATTCTACGTAGGTGATATTGAACAGCATGTCGTGTCAAAAACGCTGTTAATATTCTTACCTGACCAGTTAAAAGCTCTATAAGTTCTTTAGATCTGGAGTGAGCTGTTAAATTTATGATTCCTAGTATCTTGTTAACTCATCAACCAACCAATCAAATAAAGCTGACCTCGTTCTTCTTAGAGAAACGTTGCAGAATGCTTCTGGTCCTGTCTTTGAAGAACCTAACCTAGCTAACATATCACTGATGATGGCTCTTGAGCTCAATCTCGAATCTAATGAGTTATAAATGATCCTCACGAGCTCCTTTAACACAATACGATGATACCTCTTCCTTACATTGAAATACCAGAAACAAACTTTAATGGTTTCTAGTTGTTTCCTTTCATAATTCATCTTATTACTATTTCCTCATTTTCAATAACTTTCATAAATTTTCTTAACTCCTACATTAATTACTGTTAACACCTTCTTTTCATCCAACACCATTAGTCAAATTAAAAGCAATAAAATTCTCACACAACAACTACAATCATTCACGTTCATATTACACAAGTTCACGTAACATCTTATTTCAAGAGTTAAAGAGTTTCCATGAAGACGAAAAAAAAAGTAGGAAACACACACACACACATTTAATCAAATCAGTGCCTATTCAATGTCATATTAAAAGTATATAAGAGAAAATAACAACAGGTTAATTAAATCTACTTCTATTCATTTTTATCTGGAGAAAATATTATCTATCTTCCGTAGGTCGACAATACAACACCTATTACACTTTTAGAGGTACCAAATGAAATGAAAAGACGCAAATTTAATTTAATATACATACATACAGATAGATGATAATAATATAAAACGAAACTCAGTTAGAAAACAATAAAGTTTCCGTGCCAAAGTATTTTTGATTTATAGCTGCAGTGTCAAAGCGAACATTC
This sequence comes from Culicoides sonorensis, assembly GCA_900002565.1. Taxonomy (NCBI): domain Eukaryota; kingdom Metazoa; phylum Arthropoda; class Insecta; order Diptera; family Ceratopogonidae; genus Culicoides; species Culicoides sonorensis. Next base: position 242,660 of record LN483446.1, on the reverse strand, counting down.
ACATATTTTATATTTTTGTCATTTTGTATTATAATAAATAGAAAGGAGGAAAACTCCTTTCTTTTTATATTCCATTTTAACCATCAGGTAACATAAAATTTACATCAAAATAAATATGTATTTAAAAAAAGAGGTAAAGGGTGCTCCTATTATTTTGTACTTCATTATTTTGTGCGATATGTGAATAATAATAAAAATGATGAAACTTTTTAAAAATTTATGGACTCACAAGAAAACATAAATTTTTGACTAAATACAGTATTTTGTTAACACCTTTTTATCATGATAGAGTATACAAAGTTTATTTAGAATAAATAAAAAAAGGGAACACCTTTGATTAAAAAAGATGAAAGAACTTTTTAATAATTTTTTTTTTGTTAACAAATTTAAGGAACTTCACCCTTTTATATCATTTATGAAAGGCGTTACAATATTTTTATTATTTAAAAGTAAAAAGGTTAAATTCAAAAAGGAAACAATGATCTTTTAAAGGGAAAAAATTATCATAAAACTGTGGTTTTTTTAAGTAGACATTTATTCAATGGGACATTATTTTAATGAGACAATCCCGATTTTTCAAGTTCATGCAATTTGTGATTTTTAAAAATTCTTATTGAGCTCGTCGTCGTCTGCATAGGTACTTCCACAGTTTCTTGAGTGATTTCCAAGTGACCTTTATGGTCACTATGTTCAACTTTGTCAGTCACCTGACGGAGTACTGGAGTAACTCAATGAGCAGTTACGCAAGGATTCAATGGCTCAAAATTCTGTTTTAACAAAAAACGTTATTTTATCAAATTTTCTTTAAACGAACTTTAGTTAACCTTTAAAATTTAAAAAAATAAAAATTGAACTAGAAAAACCATCATCAATTTCTTCATCATAAAGTTCTTAGACAATAATCATACTCGAATTTAAATATTGTTTAACCTTCCCTGAAATATTTCTTTGCTTTTTAAATTTTAAACGATTCTCTAGATCAATCAATGATATGAATTGACGATGTTCTCTCGAGTTCTGTCTAGTATTGTGAACGGTAGCGTTTTTATCAGTTTATGGACGTGTTCACTTCCATCCTCTGAATAATATGCTTGAGGTAGTGAAAACTGTTCATACATGTCACATCCCTGAACTAGAAATTTATGGACCGAGGGCCTAATCCTGGCCCACAGATAGAGATGATAAAATAATTCATTTGTAGTAGAACAGAGTTCTCTAAGTTTGCGAATATTAACAGATTCATTCTTTAAGCCAAATAAGAACAGAATTGTATATAAATTACAAACTAAATCAATATCAAGTTTCCTAAGCAAATTTTTGCGAAATTCCCTGTATTTCTAGTTCCTTTCTCTTGCAAAACCTAGTCAACTCTGTCGTTAAAGCTTTTTCTTGGCGAACTTTTCATTATTAAATTTTCGGTATTATACTTAGATTGGAGGCATATGCCTTTGAAATTGACACAGAACATTCTAGCCGATCGTGATTAAACCAGGATAGCCTTTTTCCAAGTACTTCTTAGAATCTTCTGTCGTAAATTAAGAGCAAGTCATTCTGAACAAAAATCTGCCGGAGTGGATGAACTGAATTAAAGCAAACGTAAATTAAATAGAGAAATTTTTATTAAAACAAAAAAACGCTTATCTCGAGTGATAATTTTAAACTTGTATTTTATGGCCGTTAAACGCTTACCTGTGATTGAGATCTTCCAAGTCAAGAAAATGTTGAAAGAAAATCAAAATGCTGTGTTATAAAAATAGTAAAAAAATATGGTGTTATTTCATATTTCGACATTTCGGACCAAGCTCCCGAATTTCGGTCAAAGAACCCCGATTCATAACAAATCCTTTTAACATCAACATAATCTTTGTTGTGAACAAAAAATTAATATTTGAAAAGGATTAAAATTCATTTTTTTCTTTAAAAGATATAAAAAAAGAGTATTCAGGTTCCCAGCATGTCTCTTTTTGTTTACCAAAAGTTCAGATTCTTCATTTTGTTCTTCAAAAAAGTTGGGTTTTAAGGAAATGCACCAATTTAAGGAAGTGTGAAATCGATTTCAATCACATAAAAATCGTCTTGATTCAATTTGTGGAGGATTCCTGAAACTCAGCTCAAATTATTCATGACTTTTAAATCTAGTGAATCAAATTAATGTCTCGAAATTAAATTTTCAATCATCTTCTTTAGTTTGCTTATTTTTTTCTTGAAACGTTTTTTTATTTTCAACTTCCATTTTATTTTATTAAACCAAGTTTCTTTCTTTTTAATCTTAATTTATTTTAAACTTTCATATTATTATTTTTCATCCTTATTTTTACCGAGTTGAAAGTAAATATATTTAAGTGTCAGTTTTCCATCCTTTCCCCTCCTCGCATATGTTATCTCTGTATGTCAAAGTAGGCACACATTGCGTGTCTCCAATTCCTATTTTTTTCCATTTCTTGTGTATGTAAAAGTAGCGCCATAACACTTTTCCAGTGTACGTTGTATACAATACACAGAACATAAGTAAGATGAATTGAATTTTCTGAGAAATTACAAGTTTCTTTGTGGATTCATATGATTTTTTTTCTGGGTGTGTGTGTGTTTTAGATAGACAAGACGTATTATTTTTATTATTATATTTACAAAATGAGAAAAAAAACCGAAAAATATAAAGACAACAACAATGAATTACAGCTAAAAAAAAGGGAATAAGACAAAGAGAAAGAAAAGTAAGAAGAAAAAGTAAATGGAATTGTGAGTGAAAAACTTTTTCAATTTGAAAATAATTTATCCTAACATGGGTCGTTTCGTTTCATGTTTGTTCTTCGTCTTCTTCATGGTTTAACTTACAAATATTTTCTTTTAACTTTTTTTTTATTATTATATAAATTCACACAACATAAAAAAATAGCGTGAGCTATGCCTTATATGCTTTATGTGCTTTCCATTTTAAATTTAACTCAGTTTTTTTTTATCAAGAATTAAATCTTTGTTAAATGTTTACTTTTGCTGTAGTTGGTGTTCAAAGTAGGTTATTTTACAGTTTTATGCAACAACGATACTAGCATGAAACATGATGAAAAGCATATTTGATGATGAGATTCGTTTGAGCACGATTCATTTTTATATTGAAAAATGTCTACTGGACAAAAAAAAGTGTAATATTAATACTAATTTTACATGAAATGATAAAAGTGACTTGATAAAACTCATATTAAAAAGCACACGACCTAATCACCCTACTAAATGTTTTTAGATAAAATTTTAATAGAAACTTGATACCTTGCTCTTAACTTACTTTTTATTTTGATCAAAAACTCTTTAAAATTGATATTGAAGTTTTGCTGTTTCCATGAAATTCAAACATTTTTCAAACAAACACAATAAGTTTTCTCAAATATTTACTGAGGAGAGGGTATCATTCAAACAAATGTATTCAAATAACAAAGTTTTTGACTTGACCAAACTTGATAATTCCTCTTTAAATAATAAACTTTTAACTTTAAATGATGTAAAGCATTGAAACTTGATCTTTGTTCAATAAATTGATCTTGAATTTATTTATTTGTAAAATACCAGGCGTTTCCATTATAAATTTGATATTTTTTTCAATTTAAACTCTTTTCATTGTTTTCCTATTGTTGTGCTTTTCACGGACTAAAATAAAATGAAAATCAATTCAAAGACAAATAAAATTGATTGAAAAAAACTTGACCTCATCACTTTTTATTTACTCTCATTGTTATAAAATAATGCAAAAAAATGGAGAACAAAAAACTTATCATGAATTTTTTAAATTTTTTCCATTTTATAATCATTTTACAGGATTCTTAACGGTTAACTTTGAACAGTGGACAGTTTTATGGCTTCATTTTTATTCAATACAACTTTTTTTTTGTTTTCCGGACAATGCCAAGACAAAAAAAATGAATAAAGCTGTTGACTTTTACTTGAATTGTGCATTTTTCAATTTTTTTATGTTAAATTTTTAAAATTCCGAAAAAAATGTCGTATTTTTAGTAAAATTCTCGTTTATCTCGTTTCAGAATTTTTCGAAAATCCCTATATGTTTAAAAAAAATGGAAATTTCCTAAACTGCGACGTTTTTTCAAAACCATGAAATTTTCCCGAATAGTAAAATTTTTGTAAATTTTCGAATTTTTCCCCATGATAATGACGAAAATGGGAAATAATTTCATTTTGAAGAAACTACTTTTCGATTTTTTTTCAAAAACATGGAAAAGCTCTCAATTTTTCTTAGAAAATGCACTTTAAATATGTTTTTCAATAGCAATATATTTTATCAAGCCTTATGAATATTTTACGAGTTTTATTTCATTTCAAAGTATTGTGTTTACTCTTAAATAAATAATAAAGATAATATCTTTCACTTGAAACTGGACAATGATTCAAAGTGATATCAATATAAAAGGAATAAACAAGTATTTTCTATGAAAATTTAATTTTTCTTTAGAAAATTTTATCCTTTAAAATCATTTTTGTATTTTGCCAGTGATACAAATAAAACTTTTATTATTTTTAATATTTATTTATCAATATTTGTATTTTCTCTTTGAATGGAACTTACTTTGCTTGGAACATTATTTTTGTCATAAGCCTTCGTTTGATAGCTTTCCAAAATTGAATAGAAAAATTTCAATCCACGTTTTTAAATGATAGACAAAGGCTTCTGGACGTAGAATGAAATGTGAAACACTGTGAGGTTTCTGACGCTAGGCAGAGGAAATCCAAAAATTAGCATTGGCCATTTTTAGTGAAGCCATTAGTTTTGAGATTGGGCTCATAAATTGAGCTCAAGAGCCTGAAAACCGCTAAAAAACGGTTAAAAATTTTGAAAAATTGCTAATTTATTTTGTTGGATGGAGGAGCTTATTAAAAAAAACTGTAAGCTTAGCTTTGAGAATGTGCTCAGAAATTGGGTTCAGCGATTGAGCCTGAAAATGGTCAGAAACCCATAATGCAAAAATATTCGGTTTTTTCAAAATTTGAAAATGACAAATTTTTTTGAAAATTTTTCAAAATGTCAAATTTTTTCAAAATTTTAAAATTCTTATTGTACATTTTTAGTAAAGTCATTAGTTTTGAGATTGGGCTCCAAAGCCTGAAAACCGTTAAAAAACGGTTTAAAATTTTTCAAAATGGCATATTTTTTAAAAACTTTTAAAAAATTTCAAGATACCGGATGTTTTATAATTTTTTTATCAAAATAGAATGAAGAAATCAGACTCAATTTCATTTAGACAACTTATTACCAAATAAAATCATTTCACAAAAATTGCTTATCAGCAAAAATAACCAATTGAAATAAACTAACATAAATTTGTAGTAAAGACTTTGAGTATCAAGAGCTAAAACAAGAACTTGTACAAAACTAAAATTGAAAATTTGCATTATTTTATTCATTCAATTCATTGATTTGCTGATTTTAAAAAATATTTTATTGCTTGCTGGTTTTTTTCTCATTTTAATGCACTTTTATTTTATTTTATTGTAAAATGATTTCAAGTAAATATGAATAAATTTGTATAAATTATCATTTTAAGATACCTAGATTGGAAATTATAACATCGTATGTCATTATTAGGGGGCATCTTAAATTTCAGTTGAAATTAACCGTCATTTATGATTTATTTAAATTTAAAATAGCTGCGAGAAATTTCCATAATTTTCCATTTGTGTGGATTTGATATTTAAAAAATGTAAAACCAATTTTGTAAAACCAACATTTTCATTAACTTTTGTTAAATCAAACATTCATTACAATAAATAACAGTATAATTTTAAAAGTATCAAATAAACAAATATCTAACTATGTGGTTTACCTTATGGGGATTTTATCATTTTGAACATAAACTCTCTTTTGTTTTAGAAATTTGAATTTATTTAACAATACACAAAAATATATCTTAATTCAAAATTGAACTATTTATTTACAATATTCCCTGGGTGGAGAACAAGAAGACATACATAATTACATTTCATGTGTGTGTGTGCTCTGTAATCCTGAGTGAGTTGTTTGCATTTGAAAAACCACACGATAATATTAATAAATTTATAATGATATTAAACTAGAATGAGCTGCTCTCTCTCATTTCCATAGAAAAGTTAATAATTTATTATTATTACAGTAACTTATATCGTTTAGTAATGAATCAGTGGGTATCAAGTTGGCAGTTATTCAAAAATCTCAATTCAAAATTTGAAATATGAGTTGAAAATCCTTGCTTCAATGTACTTCCCATGTTTGGCTATTTACTCTGAGTAAAGATTATAAATCAAACTAAAGTCAATATTACCACCACACTTTTGTTCATTAGCATCAATAACACACTTTACCAATAAAAAATAATAATAATAATAATATTAATCATACATCAATAGATTAAAAGCCAATAGCATTACTTTCCTTTCATTTATAAACGAATTCAACTAAAAATAGGGAGAGCTTTCATGTAAATTTGTAATAAGTAATTAAGTGGAAGTATTGTTTAGCTTTTGGTTTAATAATAATAATTATTATTATTATTTATCACGTTGTGTTAACGTTAGTTTAAGCAGAACACAAACAAAGGAAATTTTACTTTGAAAATTTATGATGCAGTGTTTTGAGCTTCGATTATATTTGAAAATAAAATGAAATAAAGCAAAGTCTTTATCAAAATTATTTATGAGAATGAGGATTTTATCGATGCTGAACGATTATTTATATGGATTTAGATTAAATTTAGATTAAAATGTGAAAGTGTTTCCTGATAACGGTGATGTAAAGTAAATTTTGATGAAAATGAAGTTATCTGTCAAGTTTTTACTGTCACTTGAAAAAAAACTGACAGCTAATTTGACACTTAAATTAGTTTGACATGTGGGACAGGTTGACATTTAAAAAGTCTTTGATATTTTAGTAGCTTTGATGTTTGAGGCAACCTGGCATTTGAATCACTTTGACATAGTTTGAGTCTTATGTTGGCTCATGTGTCAAAGGCTAAATGTCAACTTTGATCACTTGCCAAAGTTCAAACGTCAAATTTCTTTAAATGTCAACTTTGATCACCTGCCAAGTTCAAGCGTCAAATTTCTTTAAATGTCAAAGTTTGAGTCTAAATGTCATCTTTGTTCACCTGCCAAAGTTCAATCGTCAAATTTATTTAAATGTCAAAGTTTGAGTCTAAATGTCATCTTTGTTCACCTGCCAAAGTTCAAATGTCAAATTTCTTCTAATGTCAATGTTTGAGTCTAAATGTCAACTTTGTTCACCTGCCAAAGTTCAAACGTCAAATTTCTTTAAAAGTCAACTGGGTTCAACCAAAACTGCGTTAAAGTGCGTAAAAATTCATGAAATCTCAAACTTTTAGTGTCAAATCTTAGATTGTAAGTGTCAAAATGGTTCAGATGTCAAAGTTTTAATGTCAAATTATTTCAAATGCAAAAAAAAAGAATTTTTAAATTAATTTGATTTCTTGAAATGTGCTTGTGCAATTTTTGTTTTGTAATAATGACAATATCAAACGTTTCAATTAGTTTCCTGTCAATTATTCAATAACCTTAAATATAAAATTCACAAAACCACACTTTCTCTTTTATTTCTAGCTAATTTGAGGTGTGATATTCTTTCCCCATTATTTCAATATTCATAAAAAGCCACTTAAAAGCCATAACATTACTTTAGTTATTATTAATAATTTCCTTTGAAAGTCCTTCCCCGCATATAATTTGGTATTTAAGTTTTTCCTTTTAATTTTTGCATGTTGTTAATCATTCAGTCAGCTAATCGTGTGTACGTAATACATTGTATGCGAATTAATAAATAATATGTGAATCGAATCACGCACAAACACACACTCAAATTCACAAAGAGAATTAATAATAATAATGATCGTTAATAAAATATTATTTTCGCGTTTTCTTTGGTCTTTGTTGTCCAATCAATTCAATGTATTTGTGTGTGTGTGTGAGAGTCAATTATAGTCGAAATCCAAAGAACAAAAGAAAAGAAAAGAAAATCACACAAAATATGGGCGATTAAGTTGATTTTTAACGCGTTTTGTGTTTTCAATGAAAAAAAAAAGAAATTTTTGTGATATTTCTTTTCAAAATTACGTTTTCTTATAATTTTCAATGTTACATCGAATGTGTGTGTGTGTGTGTGTATTTTTCTAAGCACGACAAGCATGAAGGTTAAAACGATTAATTTTTTTTTCACAAGTCACGACCTCTATTGAAGCAAAAATAATAATAATCAGGGAAATTGATAGTCAGAATACAATCAAGGAAAATATTTTCAATAATAATAATAATAATAAAAAAAAGAAAAATAGAAAATCAGTGAGTATGATGATTGTGAACCAAATGAAGTGGAAGTTAAACTGAAACTCGAAAAATATATATTTTAACATTTTCTATGTATTTTTATAAATGAATGTGAATTCAAGTGCAACTTTGTCATCTTTTATGTATTTTTTTGTTATTTTTTTTTATGTATTTAAATGGAATGAAAATTGTGAAAGTAATTCTTTTGTCGTTTCTTGCGATCGTTCAATAAAATGAGTGAAATGAAAACTACTGGGAAATTTATAGCTGTGAATGCTAGAGAGCAGCTGCAATGCACATAAATTGTGTGTGTGTTAATATAACATTAAAAAAAAACTTACTCATATATGTTTATGGAAAGAGAAGGAAATCAGTTTTATAGTGAAATTTTAAAATGACTTGCACGAAAATAAAAGTTTATTTTAATTTAGCGATATAATGCAAGAAAAAATACATTAAAGTATATATTTTACGAAAAATGTACTACGGGGATTTGTTGTAAATTAATGGATTGGAACTGAAATGAATATGAGAGAAATGTTTCATTGTTATGTTTTGTGGAGATTTTTTAAAGTTGAATTTTTATGAATATTAAACATGTTAGTTGAAGATATTTTTTCAAAACTATTCAAATGTAAGGTTGGTGCAAACGTCAAATTTGTTCAAATGTCAGGTTGGTTTAAATGTCAAAGTCATCAAATGTCAAGTCGGCTCAAATATTTAGCCTTTAACATATGAGCCAATTTTTCAATTTAAATTTCACATTTTAACTAATTTGACGTTTGAGACTGAAATTTTGACATTTAAAGAAATTTGACGTTTAAACTTTGGCATTTGAACCGCTTGAATGACATTGAAATTTGATCTAACTTAACGATTCAATTATATTTTGGAATAAGAAGTCCTTGAAATCAGGAGCAAAACCAATAAAAAACTGTTAAACCCACCATGAAAGCTGACACTATCATATTTACGTAACACAAATTAAGATTAACAAACCAATTAAATTTCATCTTTCGAAACCTGATACAAAATCATTTAATATGGGCTTCATTTCACTTTCAACCAACAAAAAAAATTAGCCATAAAATATTGTAACACATAAATAAAATATACAATTACAAAATATCACACATAATTCAAAACCTTTTGTCACGGTATTTATAGAACACACAGAGTTACATGGACAAGTAAGTGAACCACATCAATTACTTGATTGAGTTATTGTACCCTATTGACACACCATATTTATTTCACAATCTAAAATTCAATACCCCCTAAAGCCATATATCATCTATATGCGTGGTATGATGAAGCAAAAACCAAATAAATGCCATTCAAGTGAATAATATAAAGATAGATATGTATTATAGGATAATATGACACAAAAGTGAATGAAGCGTGTAACACACAATACATTAAATGTAAAATTTTTCAAATAATCATATTACATAGGGAGATTTTCTATTTCCAAAACTAACAACATTACACAAAACACACATGAAAATTCGAGATATTATCATTGAAAAAAGGTGGTTCAAATGTAATTAGTTTTGAGACTCGTTAAAATTATTATTTCTATCAAAAAATGTGTGTGTGTGTGTGTGTGTGTGCTTTGTGTGTGTTCACACATGCCGAACAAACTACAGGTTATTTAGGTCAGTGATAATGATGATGATTAGTGATATGGGCTGTGTTTTGTGATGTTTTCAACTTTTATCTACATTTTATTTTTATGAATAGCGTTGAATAAATAATTTGAAACGATAACATATCAATTAATGATTTTACCAGGTCATTATGTATTATTTTTTCACTAATGATGTTAGATATCGTATGAATTTGATCTAGGAAAACATCGACGTTGATTTAGATGTTTACTGAGTTGGATATTTACTGATTAAATTTGAATTGTGCTTGGTGATTTGGAAATATGAAAAAGAAAACAAAAATATAATTATTATCGCTCTTTTTTTCTCCCTCTCGATTTAAATTTATAATTCTTTGTGATTCGCTCACATTTCAATCAGTTTTCTCTCCCTCTCTCTCTCTCTCTCTCTCTCTCTCTCTCTCTTCCTCCTTATTCAGTTTTTTGCTCACATTTCAATCAGTCTTCTCTCCCTCCCTCTCACTTTCTGCTTATTCAGTTTTTCGCTCACATTTCAATCAGTTTTCTCTCCCTCTCTCTCTTCCTTCCTGCTTATTTTCGCTAACATTTAAACGGTTTTCTCTCTCTATCTCTCTCCTCTTTCTCCTCAGGCTTTTTTTATCACTTTTCCGTCAAAATACATTGTCACTCTTACTTTATTCAATTGTCCTCTTGTTTCCCTCTCTCTCTCTATTTTGCTTGCTGCCCCTCATCTCAAAACTTGAAAATAAATTCCTAGACTAAAACTACTTAACATCAATCGACATCATCATCATATTGTCCACCCATTCATTTTATCTTTCTTTTGAAATCCAAAACAAAAATTAAAACTTTTCTTTTTAAAATTAATTTTCTCATCTCAACTTCTTCACTCCAATAAACATTTTCTTCATCCAGTCCATTTTTTTCATTTTTTTTATTTGAAATAAGACTACAGATTTATTTTCTCTTACAAAAACATTCAGTTATTATTCCATTTATTATCAACGCGTTGCACTGAAATGAAGCAAAACAAACAGACCTAAGAAAATGTAGCCATGCACAAAATTGTAACAGCACAACACAAAAAAAAACTAAAAAGAGGATTTGAAGTAACAGACCATAACAAAAATATCTCTAAGATAAGCAATTTTGTGTTCAATTCACTGTTTTTTTCATGCTCTCTTCTTGTAAATGAAATGAATGTACTTTTGTGTTGCACTACTACCAACACTAAAAATAATAAGAAGAGGTTTCATATGTCAACTAGCATAAAAAGACACTTGCACAAAGAACACACACACATTTAAGATAACCATTAAAGTGCATTTTATTTGTGTTGTGATATTTAGTAATCTGATCAGGGTAAATAATAAGAGGTAAAATTTAGCTAATTTTGTAAAGGAGAAAGAGACTATAAAAAGACAGTAAATTACAAAATCAAGTACGAAATTGGGAAGATTGTGTGAACTTTAACTACATTTTAAGGTAAATTGGATTTTTCGCTTTCTTTTTCTTGAAAGTGATGATGCCAAAAAATGTTGTCATAAAAATTTCTAACTTTTTGAAAAGGGTTTCATTTCTCATATACACTTGAACTCATATATGATTAAGTTGCTAGGAAAACACTCAAGTGGGTGGAAGAATTTTAATTTAAAATTTATCTTTTTATCATGTCTTATGTCACAAATGTCATTATTTGTGGTGTATTGGAACTTTTATGTGTATTTTAAGTTGAATTTTAACCTTGAATGATTCATTTAACAAAGTTCCTTCATTTTCATTTCAATTTCAGGTGACAACATGGCAGCAATATCAAGGAGAAAAACGTCATCAGCCAGTCGTATCCTCTCAACTGTATTTTATAGCAATCTGTGTTATCCTAGTGTAGTGTTAATGTTACTTACATCAAGGTAAATAAATAAATTTAAAGTCAATTTTCTTACTTTTACAATTAAATTATAGATACAATTTTGAAATAGTGCATATAAAATTTAATAATAAATCGAGAAAATCAATTTCCTTAAATTTTAATTCAAATTTCCTCGTTTTCTCTCTATTTAAGAGCATAAATATCTAGGTTACTAATATTATTTTTTTGTTTTTTATGATCAATTTATTACCAGACAATTTTGTGCAATATTTTTACACAAATCAATAGATATGACTTGAAAACATGAGGAAAATATTTAATCGATTCATTTATAAAACATCTTCATCTATCTTAAGAGGGCATATTATATTTTCATCATCAAATCAAAACCAAATAAAGAGATTAAAGGAATATGAAAGACAGGATTTTATTTAATTAAAAATGTATTTGAAGATAATTGAAATGAGTTTTGCTTTTGATGTTATTCATTATTGGTTATTTTTTATTGAGAGAGACAAAGTTTTATTTGAAAAGGAGACGAATTTCAATGAAATTTTAATTAGTCTCAAAATTAAGGGTAAAAGAGATAAATTGTGAATTACGGTACATGCCTGTGTTTCATGATCACTTGAAAATAATTAATATGAATGATTTTTGCGAATTTTGTTTAAAGTAAAACAAAAATTGGTTCATAATTATCATTGAGGTCTCTCTCTGTGTTCAGTTCTGTTAAACTTCACTTAAATCTTTGTAACTTCTCAAAATAGTTGTCAAACTTCACTTAAATCTTTGTAACTTCTCAAAACTGCTGTCAAACTTCACTTAAATCTTTGTAATTTCTCAAAATAGTTGTTAAACTTCACTTAAATCTTTGTAACTTCTCAAAATAGCTGTTAAACTTCACTTAAATCTTTGTAACTTCTCAAAACTGCTGTCAAACTTCACTTAAATCTTTGTAACTTCTCAAAATAGTTGTTAAACTTCACTTAAATCTTTGTAAGTTCTCAAAATAGTTGTTAAACTTCACTTAAATCTTTGTAACTTCTCAAAATAGCTGTTAAACTTCACTTAAATCTTTGTAACTTCTCAAAACTGCTGTCAAACTTCACTTAAATCTTTGTAACTTCTCAAAATAGTTGTTAAACTTCACTTAAATCTTTGTAACTTCTCAAAACAGCTGTCAAACTTCACTTAAATCTTTGTAAGTTCTCAAAATAGTTGTTAAACTTCACTTAAATCTTTGTAACTTCTCAAAATAGTTGTCAAACTTCACTTAAATCTTTGTAAGTTCTCAAAACAGCTGTCAAACTTCACTTAAATCTTTGTAACTTCTCAAAGCCGCTGTCAAACTTACCTTAAATCTGTGTAACTTCTCAAAACAGCTTTCAAACTTCACTTAAATCTTTGTAACTTCTCAAAACAGCTGTTAAACTTCACTTAAATCTTTGTAACTTCTCAAAACAGCTGCCAAACTTCACTTAAATCTTTGTAACTTCTCAAAACAGCTGTCAAACTTCACTTAAATTTTTGCAACTTCTCAAAACCGCTGTCAAACTTCACTTAAATTTTTGTAATTTGCTTATTTCTGGTTTTCAGATTGATTTCTATTGGCGTTCTTCAATCCTACACCATCGCTCATACCCTGTTACTACTTGGGCGTTAATTTTCGTGATATTTGACCACTTTTTTTAATTTAGTTTCACAATTCTAAGACATTAATCTCCCATTATTAAAATTTTCCCTTTATTTTTAAATCAAATATAAATCGCAACATTTCCAAAACTGTGATAAAATATTATTCAATTAAATTAACAGCTTTTAATATTAATTTAATTTTAGCTTAATCCTGTTTTTAATCTCTTTTAATCAAATATTTTTGATGATTTTAATTCCCTCGGTTTCTATTTTTATCTGAAGTGTTTAACAAACTTTTCCATTATTAATTTTCTTTTAAGTATGAGTTAGATCTCATAGAAAAATGTCGAACAATGAAAATGAAAAATCCATGGCCTAGATGACACGTGCATTCGATAATACAAAATTGATTATATATGAATTGTTTTGATTTACTCATCATTTTCTTCTTCCACTTCCGTTTTTATATTTTATTGTCATTCTATTATATTTCTTCCGCTCCGGTTTTCTTTTCTTTGTAATTTGACGAGAAAAATAATGAAAAAGAATTTGACCTTAAATACCAATGAACTTAAACGTTTTATTTTCATCGTTGAACAACTGATTTGTAATATTAAATTATTATACTTTTTTTACAATGAAAACGAAAAGGAAAATGAAAAAAAAACGTCTTCGTCAACATTAAATTAAGCACACGTTTAGGACTTACACAATAATCTTCTATTGTCTCATTTCGTTGAATTCTTTTCAATTTATTTGCTCTTCGTATTTATTTATTTATTTTCAAATCATTTTTCTTTTTCTTGTCTGAGAAATCCAATTTTAAATTGTCTGTTCATCATTAGAAGGTGACAAATTTTTGTTAATTTCTTTAAAGACCGGTACCCTCGATAATTTAAAATAAATAGATGTAGGATATCACTGGAAAAGCGCGATCAATTTCATCATCTGCCAAATCATCTTTTTTTTCCTAATTTTTATATTTTATTTTTGCAATTTTTGTTGCTTCTTCCGGTTAATTGAACTACCCAATTTGTGTGCTCATTGAAACGAAACTTTTCATTTTCTTTAATTCTGCTTCGTTTTGTCTTTTTTTTACCACTCATTTAGCTGCTAAAGGCCATGTTATAGTGATGGTGTTCATTTGAGTGAACATGAACAAAAGAGGTGAAATTGTAACAATTATTTGGTTTTAGGAGCATTTGTGCGTTATCTGTCTGTTTTCTAATTTTTCATGTTTATCTTACAAAAATACAATTGTTAATAAGAAACAAAAAGAAAGAAAATTTTCTCATTGAAAATGAAGAAACTTGGAAATAATAGACAAGATGACATTATAATGATCAATTTAGAAAGAATAATGTTTTATTATTATTTTTATTTCATTATCTCATGTTTTTATCATCATATGAAAGTTTTATTTCCAATCAATGACTAATCACAAAAGGGATTGTGATGTGAGTGAAATCATCTGAAGTGACATCTGGTGTCAAAAAATCTACTCAATACTTTATTAAGATTCGAAATAATTTTTATGTAATCATTCATTAAACTAATTAATTTTATATTATTTTTTTTTCATTTCAGACAATTCCTGTTCACCTAGAGCTTTTAGAAAATACGATAAATTAATAGTTAATTAAAGTAATGATAACAAAAAAAAATTCTTTCTATAAATAAATAGGAAAAAATCTAATTAATAAGTGAAATAAGGTCTAATTAAATTGTAAAATACAACATTCAACGTCAATCTCTCTTTGAGATTCGTTTAACAATTACAGAAAATTTACTGGAAAAAATAATTTTAATTACTTTACATTTTCCCTCTAATAAAGTTCATACACAGTCAATCATTCTCTAAACAAATTATGAAAATAAAATGTACATACGTCAAAGTCAAATGCATAAAGCAAATTTGTAGGTGCAATTTTTTTGTTGTTGTTGTTTTTACAAGTTTTATTGGAATATTTTAATTTATTTGCCTTCCATTATTACATAATTAATGACTTCACAACATAAAGCCCTTTAAACAAACTATAAAATTATTGTTATAACAAATTATGAAAAATGATTTCAAAACTTTTATATTCAACATTTTGCGAAATTAAAAAAAAAATTACGAGAGGTATGTAAGCAAACAATAAATGAAACGAAATTTTATTCATTGTTAAATAGTGAGCAAAATTTACTTTAAATTTATTTGTTTCTAACAATAATTTTAAAGTAAAGAAAAGAAATTCTACAAACAATAAACAAATGGTTAAAATAATAAATTACATTTTTAAAGAAGTTGGAAATAAATAAATAAATAAAAATAATAATCAAACAACCACACAAGAGAGAACCAAAATTATAAAATGATATTAAAAATAAAATTATGAGGAAAATTTCCACATGATAAATTATTTTCTATAATTATTATCATTATTAAATTTGAATGAACTTTAAAAGTTTACTTAACTTATCAACGACCTTTAAATACATTGAGAACCAAAAAAACAAAAGTTGAAACAATGATGAGGTATCATGATAACCCGTTTCTTCAAGGTTGTAACCGTCGATTCAAATAACCGCCGGCAGTGTAGCTGCCAAAATGCCATGTCAAAGTGACATGGGATGGAATCGTTCTCTCTGAGTCCATTGTAATTTATTTACGTTGTTTTTGAGCAAATCTGTTAATGGTGCCGCTATTCCCGAATAGTTTTGAATAATAATTACGCAGCCAGTTGAGCACATTTAAAAAATTTAAATCAAATTTTTATTTGCACAAGTGAATCCATATCAAAAAGTCTTTGTGATTTTTTTTGTAATCTTGTTTTTTGCAACATGTTTTTTTGTATTAATTAATGTGAAATTAAATTCAATCAAAATACATATGGAAGAACTAGAAGTAATAGAGTGTTCTCAAAATGGAATAAACACAAAATCATATTATAGGAACAGAAAATCAATGCGAAAATTAAAATATAAAAAAATCTTTGAAAGTAGGAAACTATCAAAAAAACCACAATAAGTAACAAGTGAAATTGAATAATCAAATAATGATAAAAATTCTTTTGTTATTAAATCCGGAAAAAAACAATAGTAAAAGAATTAAAAAATCGAAATTTTTAACATGTGCTAGTAGTATGAGTAGTAATAATAGTGATCAAAACAATAATAATGATAAACAGAAAGATTTTGTTATTAAAACAGAAAAAAAAGGAGACCAAAACAGTTTTAACTACTTTATAAGTTATTATTTTAGGCTCTAAGGCCACTAAGGCTCTACGAGAGTACGATTCAAAAAGAACGATTCCATTCACTTTGACATGGGATTTTGGCAGCTACACTGCCGGCGGTTATTTGAATCGACGGTTATTTGAATCGACGGTTACAAGGTTCTTTAATAATTTTTTTCAAGCGCTACATTTTCGACCCCAAGAGTAACTAACCATAAGTTGTTGTCGAGTAGTTTTTTATTTAGAATCCTAAATTTTTTGAATACCAACCATGGATTTTCAGAGGTCGGTTTACGCATGACCTCCTATTCTCTATATTCAGTGACTCTCTTTTTAATTCTTATCGAGCACCGTTCGAGGGGTATATCGTCCACAATCATTTTAACCTGCAGTAGCCCCAGGCCCATGAATTTAAGACTTAATAACCAGCCTTTTGTATAGCCATCCTCAGCAATAACTACCAATATGTTCTGATCCTTCTTGTAGAAATGGTTTCCATAGTGATCTTTTCAATTTCCTCAGATTTTGGCCTCTTAACACTGATTTAATCAAAACTTTTTTCGCTTTTCTCCTCATCCGTCCCCTTTTTTTCTACCGGTATAATCTCAATCCTTTTAGGTTAGGTTCTACAAGGGCACCACCGCGGTCTCAAAGAGTCCTATTGTGGTCTCAGTCCTTTTTTTCTCCTCCATTTCGCAGTATCTTTTCTTTTCTTCCAGTTGAATCAGCCAAATTGCCTCATTGTCTTCTTCAAAACTGTCCCTTTCCATTGAATCTGCCATTTAAATAAACTTAAAATTAATTTGAATTACCATGTCCGATGTTAATTCCTCACTTGCTAAAATAGAAAAGAGCTCAATCGCTTGTGACTTTACATGCAATAGGTTTTTGTTTATATGACTGAAATAAGCAAGGCCCAAGGTCGTTGATAATATCAGCTCATTTTAAAGATTCAAAAAATGATACTGAGCATCCTACGACAAAATTTCAATTTAATGCATAACAAATTTCTAATTTTATTGAAATGAGTCTTATTTTGAATAAATTTTTCTTTTTTTAAAAGTCTTTTCGTTAAAACCTCGAAATTTTAATTAGTAATATAATAAAAAATCATCAATAAATTTAATTGAAAAAAATTCAATCATGTTTGTGTAAATAAAATATATTTAATTTTTAATTATAATAAAAAAAATATGTAAAAAATGTATAAATTTAAATAAAATATTTTTAATAATTAATTAATTAATTATGAAATTTTCAAATATGTATTAAAAATTGTATAAAAGAATTTTCAACGATAATTTTTTTTATATTTCACATAAAATTATTAAATTAAATATAAAAATAATAATTATAACGATCAATGAAGTAATAAAATTACTTTAAATAAAAGAGAAAACTTTAAATTTTATAAATTACATTTAAAAAAATTGTTCTGTAAATAGTATTAAAATAAATTCAAAATATTTTATATATAAGATAAAGAAGTTGAAAGAAAAATGTTGATGATGATGAACAACAAGGTAAATAAAGTTTATGTTACATTAAATGAAGAACTTTGAGAGTATAAAAATTGTTATAAACTTTTTATTCAATTATTAATCCATTGAAGAGTTTTTGAACAAAAGGAAATAAAAAATGTGTACTTAAAACGGAAGTTTTGTACATTTTTTTCAATTAAGTTTAAGGAAAAATTGTTATAACTCATTAATTTTAATTTTAATAAAATTTTTTACTCTTTTTTACTCAATGAAAATAATATGAAATTTGAGAGAAAGAGGGAGATTGAAACTCACCTCATTTCTTAAGAAAAAGAGAGAATTAGAGATTGAGAGAGGAAAATCAAAATCACTTCAGCTTCCTGAAACTAATAAAAAATTGCCATAAGCGATCAAATTTTCTTTGAATTCAAATTCCTTTTATCATCGCTGTGCTCTTTTCAAACCAAATTCAAATCATAGGAAAAAACAAAAAAAAATCCTGTATCATTTCAACATCCCAAACACTCAAACTTTTAATTACATTTATTTTACTGCATTTCAATTAAATAATTTTCTCTATTTATTCAATGATGCTCATTCAAATGATGCCCATATAAAACTAAAACTCCACTAAAAAAATATTATTTTATTTTAATATAATTAAATAAAAATCTACCGAAATATTTTATCCGAGATAATTATTTGAATTCATTTTAGGCTCTTTTTGCACTGCTCAATGTTCAAATATACAAAAAAAAAAAGTAAAACTATACAAAAAATAAAGTTTGTTGTTATTGGTCTAGTAACTTTGATTACATTGAATAAAAAAATAATTGTTTGATCTAAAAGTGCGCGATATTCTCATCGTTTCTGTTCTACTCAAGTGTGCAACAATATTTTGGGTGCTACTCAATTTTAATTAATTAATAAACTTGGTTTTATTGCAAATGAATTTCGATTTGAATAAATAAACGAAAAACTTTATCGTATCTGATGTCTTGAGAATGTAACTTGGCTTTGAAATCTGGATAAAAAAATTAATTGGATAAAAATTGAATTGAAATGGAAATTCAAGTCAGAATAAAAAGCGCATTTGGGAGTGAAATTGTGAAGAAATTGAATTGAAATGAGGTACTCCTTAAATCCTCCCTCATCCATTGAAAATCAATTAAGTAAGCAGTTTTTGGCCTGGATTCGAGCCGGTCTCTCAAAATGAGTATCGAAAAGATTGAGAGAAAAACTGAAGCTAAAATTTCAGGAGTTTTTTTTCGCCTCTTTCACTCTCATATTTTCTACTTACTCTAACTTTAATAATCTCTCTTTTGTTCTATGTGTTATTGGCTCTTTCTGCCTCTCTCTCCTTATCTCCGCTTTTCTCTTTAATTTTCTCTCTGGCTCGACTTCTCTATGTTCTCTCTTTTTCTATATATCTGTCCTTCGTCCTCTCTGCCTTTCTCTCTTTCTCAGTATTTTTTATTCACCCGCTTATGCTTCCGCTCTCTCCATCTCTCTCTCTCTCTCTCTCCCTAACACCCCAAAAAGGAAATATTTTAATATAATCTTCAGATTAATTTTATAAATGTAATGATTTGACTCATATGGTCTTAAAAAAGCCTTATGGATATCGTACTGACACATGAACAAAGACCTTCTAAAAGCTCATATTTTTCTATCGATACAAAAAAAAATCATGATAATAATAATTGTATTTTATTAAATTTCTTTTCTGATTTAATTTTCAAAAAACTCAAATATCAGTTTCCTTGAATTCCATATCCAAATCAGAAAAAAATTGATTGAATGAATTCACCGGAATTACATTATTCAATTTTTATGTGAATCTTCTTCAAATTTCCATTTTCAACGAAAACGCTTATATTATCAAACAAAATAAAAATAGGGAAAAAAATCCTTTTTTTTTAACAATCAATTTACAACTTACATCCGATTTGAAGACATTCTTGTTGTATTTTGTAAACGGTTTCAATTTAATTTTAATTTAATTTGAAAGGAGAAGAAACACACTGACATACACTTGTACACACACACACACACACACATACACACAAACAGAGAAGACGAAGAAACTTGTTTTAATTATATTTGATTGCAATTTACAAACATTGCAAATTCTTTGTCTTATATTTTATTTTATGTTTAATTTTATACCATTATTATAAACATACATTATTTTTTAAATGTAATCAGCCTTGCATACACTTTTATATACGTAAGGAAACTCAGTAATTGAATTCATTTTGAAACATTCACTTTAAATTAAAATACAATGTTAGATCATACCTTGTTTTTCTTTGCTTTGCTTCTTTTTTTATCATACTATTCAATTTTACGTCGTATATTTGAAGAAAATGTTTTTTAAATACATTTAACATGATGATAACAAAAAGCTCTTTATATATTTTTAAAGGAAAGGAAATTTTATAATAAAAATATATACGTGAAAATAAACAATTTTTTTCCTTCTTTTCATTTTCTTTTCATTTGCAGAGTTACATGAAATACAATTTTAAAAAGGGTTTAAATTTTATTTTATATAGTTTTCAAATTTATTTATCGCTCTTTTAACGAACAAAAAATACAGGAGATATTGACAAGAATTTGTTTTTATCAAGTTAGATAAAAAAACAGAGGTAACTGAAAATGAATCAATATAAATTTAATTAAATTAAATCTTCTTATGTAATATTTACAAGAATATAAAAATTTATATAAAAAAAAACGATGCGATATGTAATTAAATGAAATAATTAAGAAAATATAAAATAAAATAAAGAGGAAAGAAATTGTAATTTATATATATTTAAAAAAAATACAATTTAATATAAAATTTAACAAAAGAAGAAAAAAAATATATTTAATTAAATTTAACATAGTTAATTAATAATAAAATAAAATCGAATTATATTATAAAAAAAAAATTATTAAGAAAATTGATTAAAGAAAAATTATTATTGCTATTATTAATAAAATGAAACAAAGGGAAAGAGAATTTTATCAAAATTAAAAAAAAATTAAATAAAACTTTATATATTTGAAAAAAAATTGTAAGATAAGAGTGAACTTATATAATAAAAAAATTGATAACTAGGAAAATTATGTAAAAGAAACGCAAATGAAAGTAATATTAATAAAACAAAAAAAATGACAGATCAATTCTATTTGGAAATAATGTAAAAAATTTAAAAAGTTGTATTTTAATTTTATGATATCTTAAGACTGAGATCAAAGTGAACTTGTGATTTTAAATTAACGTAAGTATAAAATCATCTTATCAGTTATCAGAGTATTTGACCGACTTTGTCCAGAAGTAACAGACTATTGGTAAGTAACACCGTGTTGGAATTTTCTATGAAATAAAAAATTCTCGAAAGATATTTTAAAGGTGATGTAATTTAAGGCTGACGAGCCGACTTCACTACTTTCTCTTCCAGAACTCTCAAGCCATAATCATTATTTCTTCTGATGAAATTGCTTCTAATTTTTGTTTAGGATGTTGTAAACGAAGAGAGTATAATTAATTTTCTACCTATCATGGATCGTTGTCATATTCAAGAGGTTCAATCTGTGTACATATGGCGGTAAATGTAAATGTAAGATTCCTCCAGCAGAAAAGCAAAAATAGTTTGTGATTTGATTCAAATCTTCCTATATCGTTTTTAATATAATAATAATTGACAGGAATACAGTGCTTTGATTGTGAAGACGTATTTAAATTCATAACCAAAGCGTTTGATGAGACTCAAAACGAAATTTGCTTTGGCTAAATCTAATCAATATGAGTTTTGAATGTCATTTTCTTGTCGATCCATACGCCCAAATCTTTGATAACTTCAACACGTTCAATAATTTGATTTTTCATTGAATGTGTTCCCAAAATTGGAGTCGACTTATGGTAAAAAGATATTATATTGCATTTATTAATGTTTAGGCACATACAGTTATTTGCACACCAATTGTTAACTGTTCTTGCAGCGCTCTTCAGATGATCAATGTCTTGTTGATTTTTGATAATTTTGAAAATTTTTAAATCGTCAACGTAAAATGAAAATTTAACATCATTTAAAAGTAGTGAATGATCATTTATAAACAGAAGAAACAAAAGAGGTCCAAGGTGACTCCCTTGGAGTACCCCTGATGTAACATTTATGTGACGAGACAGTTTCCATTAATTTCGACTATTTGTTTTCTGTTTGACAATAATTTAAGTTTCAATAAAAGTAGTTTATGATCAAGTTTGACGAAGGCTTTTGAAAATCTGTATAAAGTGTAAAGTATAAAGATATAAATTAAATTAATATTGTGAGTATCCTATTGTCTGGTCACTTTGATTTCCACGTATTCACTGATGGCTTTTTTGACAGCTGTCTGTGTGACATGTTATTTTGACATATTTACTTAACCAGTATCATTGACAGATATTTTTCTAAATATCATAAAATTTCTCACTAAAATTTAAGTTCGTACAATTATTAAAGTGATGTCTTATTAAAATTTCCTTTTTCAATTTTTTTGTTTGATTTTCACCAAAGAAAGGGGAATTTTAATACACGTTCATATAAGGCGTTGCTTATTGAATTTGAAGGACTTTTTTTCATTCGGTCTATGGACAATAATTTCCCAATAAAAAGTATTTCACAACGAAATAATTGGAACATAAACCGATCAAAAAATATTCCAATTAACCAGAACAAGTTACCGTTAACAATTCATGTAAATCCTTAAACAATAAACTTAAAGGATAATAATGTTAATCCATTGCATCATTTAAAAAAAAATATTTTTATTAATTGTATCACGTTATCTCGATAATATTAATACAATAATAAATAAAAAAAAAGTAAAAATGTTCTCTTACTTGTAATAAAATAAATTAAATGGATTTTATTAAAACCATTTTTTTTATCCTTACATTGTTGAATTTTAATTGATTGCACATATTTGTAACGGCAATTTTTTATGTATGTCATGTAAGAATACTTAAAATTTTTTATTTTTTAATTTATCGATACAAAATAAATATTGATTTCGTTTTATATTTTATTGTACTGTTTTATTTTATTTTATTATTATTAAATAATGTATCAAGTTTTTTTTTTTAAAAACATACAAAAAAACTGTTGTATCAGTTTATTTTTTACAAACTTTTACTTATTATTTTATTTATTTTTTTTTGTATGAACATTGAATTACTTATTTATGAAAATGTGAGAACATATTGAATTTAAAATGGATTTCACTATTTTGTAAAAATATATTTTTTATTTTTGATGCTTATAAATTTTGTAAACAAGAGAAGACCATCGATATCACGTTGCTGATATAATGTTTATAAATTATAACTTTATATTCAGTGGATATATATTATGGCAAAAAATGTAAAAGGAGAATTAAATTTCATAAGAAAGTGCATTTTATGATTTTCTCTCATACTCACATTTTTACTCTCAGTTAATTTGGTTTTCTCTCGAATATTTTCTCTTAACTTCTATAAGAGGCATAGGGTAGTAGTGACACTTCTTCCTGGTTTGCCTCTTCATTGCCAACGCTGCAGTAGATCGCATGGTATATGTTCGATTTAGATTCGTAGAAATTTTTTACGCGAAGCACTTCGACGCTTTGAGCGCTAAGGATTCCAAAATACAGGTCTCTTTCATATATTAACGGCGTTTTGACGAAGGAGGTATTCAGCTTAGCCCCATTTTTAGTGGATCACTTCGATTCTATGAAAATCATTCTTAGACATCTGTTAACGAACTCGTGTTCTTATTTGTCATGTCTGAGGCCGTATAAAAGGACTGATTTGACGTTCGAGTTAAAGATGTGAAGCGTGATCTTAAGACTGAGTGAGTTGAATAGAGCGTCAAATAGGTCTCAATTAAGTGAATGCTCCTTTTGCTTTTCACATGAGTCATATCTCATCCTCTCAGCATATCAGAACGTCGTTGAGACAACAGTGTGATATCATCGATAAGCTCAAGGTCTTACAGACACTCAAACGTTATCAAAAGCGCATTTTCATTAGCAAAAGACTTTAAACAATGAATGTAAATTTTGCTGCAAAGCACTCATTTATTTTCAATGTGACGTTATTTTCATGTTCCATTTTTATTAATAATACTCCGGTGTTGCCAAAAGATGAAAAGCATCGAAAATGTCAACCTTGGTCTCAAATAACATTTTTCGCCAATTAGCACGACTCTATTTATACAAAAAAATATTATTATTACCTAATATTTTATTAAAATTAATATAATTTTTTTTCCCTTATCAACAAACAAGCACATCATTTACATGACAATAGCGAAAATTATAATATTTAATGAAATGCTTTCAAAATCAATCTTTATTAGCTTGCAATAACATGTAGCAGCCACCTTGAAAGTCATCTTTTATTGCAAAAAAAAAATCCTGTAAAAGTCATATAACAAATTTGAAAATGGCGTGTTTAAGTTTCTTTTCTCTCTCTCTTGATTTCATGTATATATTAAAAAAAAACCTTGTTATTTTCATTTATCATTTGGCCCTAACTAAGGGAATTTCATTATTACATGTTTTGATGTTGGAACATTGAATTTGAGGAGTTATGGTGTGCAAATACAATGATTGCATGTCAGTTTCTTTTTTTCACTGTTTAAAGAAAAAATGAAAACATTGAAATTCGTGAATGTGAAGTATGAAAATTACGAAATCTGTAATGAAAATGATTTTCTTATTTTTCATGAAGCTTTACACTCATTTTAATAAGGTGCCATTTTCATGTTTGTTATACTTTAGTTTGACTTGGACTTTGACATGAAGTGAAATTAAACTGAAATGAAGGTAAATTATAATAATAAAACATGAGTCATGCGGATGTTATCAATTTTTGTGTTTTTTGTGGTATCGGTATTTAAGATTTTGATTTTTAAAGTTCTCCAATAAGACGTTTTGAGCCATTACTGACGTTCGTTGAATCAAAATTCAGTCCAACAGCAGTTTTCACAATTTTTAAATCATTTTAAAGCTATTTAAAATTTTAATTTTGCCTCAAAAATATCACAAAAAAATAAATTTAATCTTCTTTGAAAAATAAAAAGGTAATTATTTCAATTTTCATTTAAATTAAATAAATTTTAATAAAACCCAATTGTTTTAAAACACAAAACAGTTTTCATTTAACATGCATAACACAGCTAATATTGTTTCAATTCTTTAGAAAAATATTATTATACTATGGACAAACAAATGAACACTGTTTGTTTTTGTTATATTTAACCAAAATAATATTTTCAATAGTAATTGTACATACAAAAATAGAAAAATTAAAATAATAATGATCATGATAAAATTCAAAATAAATTAAAATTAATGAATAGTATGAATTTTTTCAAACAAATACATAATAGATATAATTTAATTGAATCTGCTTTTTATTGTGGTGTTAAATTGATAAGGAATATAAATTATTGTTTTGAAAACGAACCCTTTGCTTCCTATGAACAGAAATTTTGTGGTTTTGATTGCAATTTTTCCACAACTAACTTTGAGACATGATCTCTGAAGGTCAATTCTTCAATATTATGATAGGCTTTTTCACTAAAAATCTCAAGACATGATCACTGATGGTCAGTTGTTCAATTTTTGAAAAGCCTTTTCACTACAAATTTCAAGATATGATCTCTGAAGGTCAGTTCTTCAAAACTTCGTAAGGCCTTTTCACTTTAAATATCAAGACATGATCTCTGAAGGTCAGTTCTTCAAAACTTCGTAAGGCCTTTTCAGTTAAAATCTAAAGACATGATCTCTGAGGGTCAGTTTTTCAAAACTTCGTAAGGCCTTTTCACTACAAATCTCAAAACATAATCTCTGAAGGTCAGTTCTTCAAAACTTCGTAAGGCCATTTCACTACAAATCTCAAAACATGATCTCTGAAGGTCAGTTCTTCAAAACTTCTTTAGGCCTTTTCACTTAAAATCTAAAGACATGATCTCTGAAGGTCAATTCTTCAAAACTTCGTTAGGCCTTTTCACTTAAAATCTAAAGACATGATCTCTGAAGGTCAGTTCTTCAAAACTTCGTAAGGCCTTTTCACTTAAAATCTAAAGACATGATCTCTGAAGGTCAGTTTTTCAAAACTTCGTAAGGCCTTTTCACTACAAATCTCAAAACATAATCTCTGAAGGTCAGTTCTTCAAAACTTCGTAAGGCCATTTCACTACAAATCTCAAAACATGATCTCTGAAGGTCAGTTCTTCAAAACTTCTTTAGGCCTTTTCACTTAAAATCTAAAGACATGATCTCTGAAGGTCAATTCTTCAAAACTTCG
Source organism: Culicoides sonorensis (assembly GCA_900002565.1). NCBI lineage: Eukaryota > Metazoa > Arthropoda > Insecta > Diptera > Ceratopogonidae > Culicoides > Culicoides sonorensis. The sequence continues at coordinate 216,184 of LN483446.1, read as the reverse complement.
TTAGGCCTTTTCACTTAAAATCTAAAGACATGATCTCTGAAGGTCAGTTCTTCAAAACTTCGTAAGGCCTTTTCACTCAAAATCTAAAGACATGATCTCTGAAGGTCAGTTCTTCAAAACTTCGTAAGGCCTTTTCACTAAAAATCTAATGACATAAACTTTGAAGTTCAATTCTTCAAAACTTTGTAAGGCCTTTTCACTAAAAATTTCAAGACATGATCTCTGAAGGTCAGTTCTTCAAAACTTCGTAAGGCCTTTTCACTTTAAATTTCAAGACATGATCTCTGAAGGTCAATTCTTCGTAAGGCCTTTTCACTAAAAATCTCAAAACATTTCTCATAATGTATGAGTCACCCTCAGATTTTGATGAAAATGACAGCCTTTGATCAACTATATTTATTTTATTATTTCTTTTAATTTTATCACATTAAATCATGCGTAGCCTTCGCACGTTTTTCAATTCTTTGAAGTTATTCATTTGACCAAAATTGATGTAAACTAAGATTGAGATAAAAAATTCCTGTATGGAAAATAAATTAATAATATTAAAATACAAGCAAAAAATGATTGATGATAAAATATGCGGGATACCGATTTATTTATAAGCAGTTTCTTGCATGACTTGACCATCACCATAACCATAACCAAAGTAAAAATAAACCTTCTATTCCATTATTTTTTAATATAAAAATATAATAAATACATATTTATATGAATGAATTTAATTTCCCTCTTTTTCCTTGTGTTTCATATTCTGTATAATAATATTTACTTTCAATATTCCTACATTTTTTTTTTATTTCATAAAATCACGAAAGAAATCAATTGAATTGCTTGGTACATCATGTCGACCGGAAAAAAAATTCAACATATCTAACCAAGTTGAGAAAAGAAAATTAAAATGGAAAAAAATGAATGATTGAGTAAAGACATTTTAATTGAATTTTTTCTATGTTCCACGTTTCCTTCAAACAAAATACAAAACTCGACCGATTTGCAATTTCACTTCCTTCTCAATGTTCGTGTTTAATTTAAGAGAATTGCTAGTCGAGCTTAGAAATAAATCATATTATACCGGACAAATGAAGACAAAATATATGAAAGAAAAAAATGATGATCACGTTATTTTGCAATTTAATTTACTAAATGAAATTGAAAAAAGGCAATCGCGCGGTTGGGATATCGAAAAATTAATAATAATAATAGTAATAATAAAACTGGCTAAGTCCACCGGAAACGCCTTTCAAATATATGTGGTGGTGAAAATTTACATAATAAATATATTCAAAAATACCTATAAATCTATAAAATATTAATTTAAAATATAAAATAGACGTTAACCAACAAAATAAAAACCATTCGCCCTGATTATTCATCAAAATTGTATATCAGAGAATTTTTTTTTAACTGTCAACATTTTATTTAACTAAAAATGAAATCATCAGGAGAAAAAAGACCGGAATAATCATTATTTTTATTTATTTTTTGCAGAAAAAAAATTGTTCCGGTCTTGTTATTAAAATATTTACCATGTTCGATATTTGTTTTTTCCGGTGTACCTGTTTCACTATAATAGTCGTCTATTGTTAACGAGGAATACAAAAAAAAATTAAGAGTGACAGTGACGTCCTTAATTATATCAAAAAATAACAAAAGAATTCAGGATTATCAATATTTGGAACATGATTGAAAAAAATTGGTTGACAAAAAAAAATTGAAGGTGATGGCAGTGGAATATCTTTAATCTAAGACTCAAGGGTAAGTTTGATGAATAATTTGTTCTATTTTTTTACAGAAAAAAAACACAAACAGCAAAAAAATATAGTAAAATTTCAATGAACATGAAACTGAACGGAAATAATTTGAAATGTATGCAGTATATAAAAATATTGAATTAGAGATATGATGGCAAATACTGAGGGTTTTTATCAGAGTAAGACAATTATAAAATAAAAAATAAACACATTTTGATTTATAACTTTTAAATAATCGATTTCTTCCTATCAAAAGACATATTGCTTAGCGAATGTTCAAAAAGATTTTTGAGTACCATGAGAGTTATAATGGTTCATTTTTGATGAGCGAAATAATCATAAGCTAAAGATATCTCAATAGTTTGAAAAGAAAATGTATAAAGCCACCAAACCAAATTCCAAAACCAATTGCTTTTTTATTCAACAGGATGGAGTTCCACTTCATTTTGTGCGGAACGAGAGAGAGTTGTTAAATCAAGTATTTCCAGAGTATTCCATTGGAAAACAGACTAAGCAAAAACATTTCTGTAGATCGTCAGATCTGTCGCCTTTAGATTATTCTGCTTTAGTTAACTTGGAAAATATAACGTTTCAGACTAATATTTATGCCCTTAAATTTTGAGGTAAATAATATTTAAAAAATTACTAAATAGCAAGGAGTACGGAACGGTAAAATTGACCAATACCAAGCACAGAGCTAAAATTAAAATGAGAACATAGAAGTCATAAGTTTTTAATTTTTTTTTAAAAAAAGGTATTAAAAATGCTTCACTTCTCCAGTAAGGACACTGCATATTGGCATGATTGACTTGATGGGCACGTGCTTAAAGAATGGAAGTCATTGAAAGTGTAAGTTATGACACCATTTGCAATTCTTTTGCTTATAAATAACCAAAGGTATCAAACTTCACACAAATATACTTAAGCAATCGTAGCGCCACTAGGTCGGAATCGTTTTTTATAGAAACTAACTACGTGATTTTAATATATGAAAAGAAATTTTATATTTTACGATACATTCAAAATTGCTTAACCTTCAAAGAATACTTCTTTATCCATTCTAAAGAAAAAATCTTAAAGTTCCATATTTTGCCAGAGTTCGTATAAAAGAGCTATAAATCGAGTTGGCCGCCCATGTTATTACTTTTCAATCCGCTGTTTTATTTTAGCGTTGTGCAGAGCTCTAATTTTCATATCATACATAAATTAGTCACACCATAAAATTTTTCACAATAGGACCCTTGGATACAACTATTGAGTCTTTTCATATCTACCTTAAACAGAGTAAAATGTATATTTTTTGTCCTCACAAAACTGAAAATTTTTCATCGAACTATTTTTTTTTATTGTGTGTCATGTAAATTATTAACAAACAAGTTTTATCATCAGTTCAGTTTTTTCAATAATTTTTTTTTTGTTTCGAATATCCATAGCTTTTAAATTTCAGTACCAGAAAAGTAATTAAAGACTTATAATAATAATAATACTCCCAACACTTTTATTTTTATCCAAGGCATCAACTAGCAAAATTTGTACACAAATTTTCATACCAAAATATTCCTTAATGAGTTAGTTAAGTCCAAATTAAAATACAAACTTCACTAGTTTATTTTTATTTGTCTCAATTAATTTAACTTTCAATTCAATTATCAAATGATATCAATACATAATTTCATTTCATTTCATATCATTTTGATTACAACTGAACTAAAATTGATACGAAAAACTACAAAAAATTGAAAATACTTTTTTTTTATTATACGTATCATTGTTATTTATTATTATTATCATCATCCTTATTGTTATTTTGTTTAATTAAATTATTGTTAATAAAATTATATTTTCAAACTGTCTCTTTGTTGTATTTTGATTGTGTATCAAAATAAAATTTCAAAATATAAATATTTTAGTACATGGCCATGTAGAATAGTAAAAAAAAATGAATTGCAATGTACCAATATAAAAGTTAGTTAGTGATTTTATTTTATTCATTCGTGTCTCGTCCTGGATGAAAATAAAAATTAATAAAATTGATGTGACAATGTTGGAATTTTATTTGTAGTAAATTTTGATGAATTTCATTTTATTTTTGTTTTTATATGAAATTACAACTTTAATTTATTTATTATTATTACTTTTTGTTTGTTGTTTCATGAAATTTTAAGAAAATTAAACAAGTCACCGGAAATATGAAGACAATTTGGTTTTAATTTGAAGAATTTTTCGAACAAATGTTTTGTTTGATTTGATTTTTATTCATTTTTAAGTACGTTTAATTCATAATAAAAAAGAGCAAACTAGCAAAAAATTTAATGTTTAATCAACAGTTTGTTATTACACTTAAATGAATGAATGAATTTGATAATAATTATTAATAATTCGCCATCATACAAGGGTTAAGTTAGTCACTTTGGTCTAGTGGCAGGACTTCACATTGTGGCTGTGACGGCGAGTGTTCGATTCACTCTTTTTTTTA
>LN483446.1:151609-211854 GCA_900002565.1 Culicoides sonorensis | reverse complement strand
ATTGTCGCCTGAGTGAATCGAACACTCGCCGTCACAGCCACAATGTGAAGTCCTGCCACTAGACCAAGGCGACTACGCATCCGTTGTGAATGAATGTGATAAAAGGCAATAACATTGTGCATCGTCTATCTATAACTTAACCTACATATACATTAGTTATGTTTATATTTCATTCCAATTGGATTCAATACTTCCGTGTATATTCATTGATATCTGTAGATACACGATTTACGTTCATAGAGCTCTAAAGTTGTATAGTATAATTCAGTGTCTACATACGTATCAAAGTATGAATGAAATGAGGAACCTTACAAATTCCAAGTGTTTCATTTTATGTTTATTTAATATAATAATATATATTTAATATATTAATTTAACTATATTCAAACATATTTTCTTTTTTCAGATTTTACAGCTATTTGGACCATTTTTCATTGGTGAAACAATCATAAGTCAAATATATCTTGTAAATTTTAAAGAGAAAATGATTCAGCAGCATATAGTTTTAGACGTAACTGTACGAAAGGTGAGCCGGAGATTTTACCAAGTATTTCTAGTATAATGAGCTTTAAGCCGGTGACGCTAAGTCACTAGATTATTTTGCTTCAGCTAACTTGGAAAATATGACGACCTTAATCATCTTGAAGCTTTTTATAATATTTTATAATCATCGGAAAAAATCAGATAAGATTTTTTTTTTATTTTAACAGGGTACAAAGCCCCAAAGGCTCTTCATTGAAAGTTAAAAAAGCCTTGTAAAGCTCCAAATGAGCTGCACAAGGAATATGCAGTTCAGATGAGAAAATCTCCAAAAAAGAGTAAACATCGATCTCTTTCACTACTGAACAATCTTCACTCAACATACCACAAAAAAAAATCAGGTTCTTTGTCACTTGAGTGAATCGAACACTCGCCGTCACAGCCACAATGTGAAGTCCTGCCACTAGACCAAAGTGACTAATTGACCCGTTGGATACTTCATTGCTAAAATCCAAAATCCATGATTCGTTAAACAAAAAATTTGCTTACTTTTCAATAAAAATAATTACAAAGCTTCACATTGAAATCACCTAACAAAGCATTTTAATGAATGCAGCTTATTGTTACTTTATAATTATATTAAAACAGTTTTCAATCAAAAAAATAAACAATGTTCGATGTAATTCATTAAGATTTTAATTCAAAGTTAAGTTGAAGATATACACTGTAATTTAATTTAATTTAATTTAAAACATTTACTTACTCTCTGTATTTCAATATTTACTCACAATAATTTTTCTAATTATCCTCCATTTACTTGAAAAGAACTTAATTTTTGTAATGTGAGAACTCTCATTACTGGGATCATGTTTGGCATTAAACAAACTGCTTTCATAATTATGCAAATCCTTTTTAATTTGTGCATTCTAATAAATTTTATATACACTCAACGCAACATTACTTTTATTTTAATAAATACACCTTCAATCCATTTTAAATCTTGTTAAATTATATAATTTTCTTTACTCTTTCTTTTGTGTAAGCAAGATGAATGAAAAATGAATAACATTGCATCTATTTTTTGCATTTAAAGCCGAAAAGTACTTGCAACATTATTTTTTTTTTTTGAAAAAATTGCATTTAAACATTCTCATTAATTTTTATTATAAATATAATAATAATAATATAATCATAAAGAAAATTCATAGATGCAGTTTCACTAACATTGTAACATATAAAATCGTATGGAAGGTTGTGAGACGAGTAAAAGTAAAACAAAATTATTTATGGGAGTGCAATCCTTCTTAGTTTTTCTTCTTCGTTTTATATGCATTTGCATCTGTAACGATATGAATAGTATGAGAACACGGGAAACGTGTATGAACTATTTTATTTATAATAATAATAAAAAGTAGTCTCATTAAATATGATAAAATGCTGTTCATTATGCGATTCTAGTTCAGTAAGTACTAAAGTATTTAGGAAGAAAAATTATTCCATGTGTGTATGTTTGTAAAGAAATTTGTTTTGAATTGATTGAGATGTATCATTTTCGAGTCTTAGAAAGTTTAAGGTACATAAGCAGCTTACACTTTAAAAAAATGAGCTCCTGAAATGAAATTAAAGCATATTTTGATAAATAAGCCACGAAATTCCCAAAGTTATAGAAAACATCAGAAACGCTGGAATTTCCAAAATCGCAGAATTTCAAAAAAAGCGCCGAAATTCAAAAATCGCTGAGAAAACATCAGAAAGAGATTCATCCAGCTATCGCCCTTTTTGCTAGCCGCTTTCATCGCGTTTACAGGTTTAAATTTTTATCGCTATTTTTGCCGATTCAGAAAACTGCGTTATTGTACTCCATATTGCAGTAGACGTGTAGCGCTGCGAATGGTTTGCGGGACTTTTTTCATTTTACAGTATAACAAAATATTGAACAAAAATTAAGAAATGTTGACTCAAATTTACCCCCAAATGAGGTAAAAAGTCTAAATTAAGCGAAAAAATATACCCCCCAAAATATTGCACACACTTTACGCATCAGGGTGCCCTAATTTTTACTTTCAGAATCGAAAACTTCAAAAAAAATAAAAAAAAAATCAGATACTTTGTCACTTGAGTGAATCGAACACTCGCCGTCACAGCCACAATGTGAAGTCCTGCCACTAGACCAAAGTGACTAATTGATCTGTTGAATACAGCATTGCTTAAATCCAAAATCCATTATTTTTAACACTAATATTTGATTACTTTCACTTTTTCAAGTACTTTTTTAAGTACAATTACATTCAAAGTACTTTAATGAAAAAATTAAAAAAAATTGAATAATCAGCAAATAAAAACAAACATTTTCCCTTTCAATTCATTACAGTGAGACAAATAAAATATTCACATCTTAATTTGAAGAAACCTTGAAAAAATAACCTTATCGTTTTTACTTTCATCTCATAAATTTCAATTCATACATTTGGTTTCTTATTTTCAATTTCAATTAAAAGCTGAAAGTGAAAAGGAAATTTAAAATATTTTTTTTATATTATTAATTATTGATGTTATTTATTATGAATAAAAATTAAAACCTTAAAATATGAGACTCAAACATATGAGTGCCATAAATTGATTGATAATTAATGTAAAAAGAAACCTCAAAAACCACGGAGACGAGAATGTGTGTGTGATTTAAAATGATGTTGAAATGGTATTTTAATTAAAATTTCCATGTCAAACGTGCTTTTTGTGTTAAAGATTCTCATTAAAAGTAAAATTTCATTCATTAATTTTATTTTTTTGAATTTTTCCTTTCATTTGTGCGTTTTGTGTTTATTTTTAATTGAATCACATGTAAAATTTGTGAGTGTGAAGAATGTGCTGAAGTGAAATTTATGAGGAGAAGTTTTAGCACAGCCCTCGTCGAATTGAAAAATTTGCGCTGTCACCCGTTAAAATGGCGGGATTCTGAAAAGTTGTTGACTCTTCATATAACGAGAGTCGTGAAAAAACTCGCAGTGCTTGAAAAAACACGTAAGCCGTCAAAAACCCGTAGGCCGTGAAAAACCCCATAGGACGTGAAAAACCCCATAAGCCGTGAAAAAACCCAAAGGCCGTGAAAAAACCCAAAGGCCGTGAAAAAACCCGTAGGACGTGAAAAACCCCGTAAGCCGTGAAAAAAACCGTTAGCCGTGAAATAAAACGTAAGCCGAGAAAAATCCCGCAGTGCGTGAAAAAACCCGTAGGCCGTAAAAAAACACTCGTTAGCCGTGAAAAATCTCGCAGGCAGTGAAAAACCCGCAAGCAGTGAAAAAATTCGTTGGCTGTGGTAAACCCCGAAAGCCGTAAAAAAACCCGCAGATTGTAAAAAACCTGCTTGACCCCAACAAAATGCAAGTCGTTGAAAAAAACGAAGATGTTAAATTTTCAATGACCGAGCATTTGACATGGCTGACTTATTTTAAAAATAGCAGAATTTTCCAGGTGCGAACTTCACACCCAAATACAAATAAAATTCAGTTTTCATTTTTCCATCATTAAAATTTTTATTTAGACTCCTATAAAAATCTCCTCACTTTACAATGTTTCTTCAATCTGAATGTTTAATTAAAGTAAATTGAGCCTTTTAACAGAAAAAAAATTGAGTATCCAAGAATTTCAAATAAATATTTCCCTTCTTATCTTATTTCAATCAGTCATTTCAATTAAGTAACAATTAAATTATAATAAAAATCTCCCATATTTTTCGGTAATTCTTCACCATCACACAACTCATCCAAATATTTTTGAAAATGAAGTCCAGACCCATTCAAAGTATTTCTCAAATAAGAAAAATTAAATTGTCGCTCATCAACTAAACGGAATGCAATGTGATCACTTTCCAGATATAACTCGGTCAGGCAACACATGAATTTGCTCAATGGAATACTGAACAAAATGAAAATGCGCGAGGCATTTTGTTGTCTTAGTGCTCGTACAAGATGACTCCGAATTGAATCGGAAAAGTGCCAACGACTTGTTTTAACTGAATCAAGAATTTGTTCGCATGATGCTGCTTTTACGATGAAGTAACGTCTTTGGGGTGGATTGTGATGCGATTTTTGTTGATAGCTTGAATTTTGATAACGGTTTGATGATGATGCGCCGTTACGATGATTATTTGTATTAGTAAAATTCTGATTTCTTTGATTCTGATGATAATTATTTCGCTGATTAAAGCTCCTTGATGGTGGTGCTTGTTGATAACTCGTACTTGGACTTGCGATAAAATTCGATGGCTCTTGAATTTGAACGACATTTGAATGTGAATCATTTTGCGAAGAATTTTCAGTGTAATATTTATTCAAATCATAACTGATATTTATCGCACGTGGCTTTTCATTGATATTTTGTAAGCATGGCATATCAAAAGCCGCCTCCTCATCAGCTAAAATCTGATTCAATGTAAACAAAACTTTGTTATTTGCCTCTTTTTTGAAGTAATCTCTCGCGTCATGTAAGAAACTGAGCAGTTGTGCACTTAGCTTTTGTTTGAAATTGAAAATCAAATATGCAGTTTTGGTATCACAAGTAAAATTGAGCCAATCGTCAATCAGATACTTCATTTTAGATAATGTGGGGTCTTTTGTTGGCTCATCATCGTCATCATCTGAACTGTCATCGTCTTGTCCATGGTACTCAACTAAACTGGTTTTTTCGTCGACAGCTAATAATCCGGTGAAAAGTGCAATTGCAATTGGAGTCACAACGGTATTTGTTTGTGTTAAGCAAAAGCGTGATATGCGAACTTTTTCCTCAAAAACAATCCAATCAGTGGGCAAGTTATCAAAATTATCCTTTTTATCACTCGTTTTCTGTTTGACAACCGATGACATGTGAATTCCCATTTTGGTCACATTCCGTGACATCATCGTGCCGCGTTTTCGATCGACATGTGCAATATTTGGATATAGTCCTGCTACAATACAAGCTTTAACGAGAGCCCAATTGGCGGCAAATTGATTTAAATCACGAATATTTCCAGGACCATTGGGTCGAACTAATCCAATTGAACGCAAGTGTCCGAGGATTTGTGATCGGACACCTGCAATCATATCCATTGTACCAAATCTCAAATAGTTATTTTGGCAAAAACGTTTTTCGTTGCGCGTTGTCTTCTCACGACTCCATTTTTGGAAGACGCGAAGTAAAATGAGGTGATCACTGAAGGACTCTTCGGCTAACTGATGTTTGATCCTTTTTACATTTCCACGCTCGTGCGATTGTGTGGGAAGCGTAAAAGGATCAGATGTCGATAAAGCACTCACAATTGTCAGAATTGGATCCAAACATCGAAACATTACCCCATATAAGAGCATTTTACCGAGACGCACATCGATTGGTAAATCTCCCAAGCGAAGACCAAGATTTGTGAGATTTTCAGAGGAATCCAATGCACCAATTGCCTGAAATTAAATTCATTTAATTTCAAATTAAATCACATTCCAGTTAAAAAATTACCTGCAAAATTTTAATACTCTCTTTCACATTAAAAACACTTGGGGGTTGAAGTGCCTCTTCCAAAAACTGCTCAATTGTCGCTTCCTTTTCAATCAGCTTAGCTTGAATACAAATATCGGTCAATGGTACGCGTAGCAATTCGGGCAAAGTATAACCATCCATGGAATCAAACCGTATTGAGCTAAACATTCGGTAACAAATACCAGCTTGGCATCTTCCTGCACGGCCAGCTCTTTGTTTAGCACAGGCCTTGGAACTCCAGCACATGGCTAATTGTGAAGACCCGGTAATGGCATCAAATGTCTGTTGTTTGACACGACCTGTATCAATGACATAGACCACGTCGTCGATTGTGATCGAAGTTTCGGCTAAATTTGTGGCGAGAACGATTTTGCGAACCCCTGATGGCATTCGATTGAAAACCCCTTTTTGATCTCCAGTTTGCATGTTACTGTGGAGCATAAAAATTTTATATGAACCAGGATTTAAAGCGTCTTCAATTTTTTCTGCTTGTTCTAAGATGTCGGCATATCCTGGAAGGAAAACTAAAATACTTCCCTCTGGTTTCTTGGTGTGAATATTAAAGATTAATTTGCACAGCAAAGTGTGATCAATTGAATCTTCCATATTTTCCGCTAAATAACCGTCTAATAACATCGTGGCATGTTTTCTACTTTCAAATACATTCATTTTTGTTGATTTTTGTGCAGTGCTGTCCGATTTAAGGAACATGTTTAACATTTCAAGGGACTTTGAATCATTTTTCTGTTGTGCTAAGTCATATGCTGATATTCCGCCTTGATTTTTGAGTTCAGGATTCGCTCCAGCTTGCAACAAGATTGAAATAAAGCTGTATAAACATTTTTCAACGCCAATCATCAATGCTGTCTTATTTTTAGTTGAATGAAAATAATCAACGTCCAAACCTTCACCTTCCACTAAAAATATAAATTGATCTTGCATATTTTCATCGTCACTTTCACTTATAGCATCCAGGACTTCATCAGCAAATTCTCGTGTCTCCTCATCAATGTGAATCGATTCAATTGCCGATAAAAGTTTATTAGTTGACATTTCTCCTGTGCTACTTTTGCCTGAATCTGCGAGTTCTGCTCGTTTCATTTGCTCTATGCGTTCATTCGTGAAACCGACTTCGACCAAAATATCTTCCAAATATTTGATATCGACATCGAACATTTTTCCTGGAATTTCGATTAAAGGACAGTCGTGAAAATATTTTGTAAATACTTCGGAGTCAATTGTGGCGGACATTAAAATGACCTTGAATGAGAAAAATGAATTAAATTAGTGACGAAAAAATTAAAATCATATAAATTTGTCTTACTTTTAAATGTGGAATCGTTTTCAGTGCTCTCTTTAATGAAATCAGCAAAAAGTCAGAAAATTTATCTCGTTCATGGACCTCATCCACGATGATATGTGTGATGTATTTGAAGACACTCTCAGGTTTATCACTCATCAAACATCTCAAGAGAACGCCATTCGTACAATAAATTAAATTACTCGATGGACTTATCTTACTCTCTAATCGAATTTGATATCCCACTGTTTGTCCGAGAATTTCGTTGCGTTCCTGTGCGACACGCTCCGAAATTGAAATTGCCGACAATCGACGTGGTTGTGTGCAAATAATTCGATATGGAATTTTGTGTTCAGCTGCATCTTCCAGCAAATATTGAGGTACTTGGGTCGTTTTTCCACTTCCAGTTTCCCCTGAAATCACAACAGCTCTGTTATTACGAATTGTTTCAATAATTTCACTTCTATATTCAAAAATTGGAAGACTGACGCGCTGCTGAATTGTTTGCTCTGACAAATTGGTGGGATATGGTGGCACAATAAGATGCGGGGCATTCATTTGACCCACACTGATTCGAAATGGAAATAATTTCTCTTTACTCAAATCAGCATTTAACGACTTTTGAAGGTCACATTTCTCTTTATGTGTAAGTGGATTACTTTTGAGCAAATTAAATATTCGATTGTAGGTCGATTCCGTGCATTTTAGTTCAATGTCATCATCCAAAACAGCATTTTTGGTCATTTTTGACACTGTCAGGACACGAAGGGCGCCTAAAATTAAAATGACTTTAATTTCTAGCTTAAATAATTGAAATTCAAATATCTCACCTTTTCCATGACTCTTGGATTTCAATCCAAATTTTTTTACATATTCGTGGACGTATCGGCGTTTTGTATTGTCAAAATTATTTGGGAAAACTAATTCAGTCTTTTCCGGATCTTTCATAAAATTGTTAATTATTGTTTCGACTGCTAGCCGCACATCTTGTTCAACAATTGGAGCAGCACTTTCTTTTTTCTTGCGAGGAGCCATCTAGAAAAAATTCCCTCCTAAAATTAAAATGATTGACCTTGAATTTTATTTTGAATTTTTTCTTCAATTTTTATAGGCTTTTAAAATCACTTTTGACAATTCAATAAAATTTACCTTTAAATGTCTTAAATTCAATTATTTATATATTTTATTATGTAATTTTGTTGCATAAAAATCTTATAATAAATTTGTGATGTGTTAAGTTTTGTTATTGTTTTTTTTTTGTAATTGCCAATTTTGACAAGTGTCCTGTCAAAAACAGGGATGTGAGGTCATGACTTTTTTGTTCCATGGGACATTGAATAAAAATTAAGATGATTCATTTAAATTAAAAAAAATGTGTTAAAATTGAATCGCTTTATTTAATTTCCGTTAAAATTCGTTTCTTAACTTTAAATAAATTCATTTGATATTTGGCTAAATGTCAATAATCACAAATATTTCCGCCCTCTTTTGGTCTTCAGTCAGCTCCTCGTCTTCCCTTAGAATTATTTGCATTGCTGAGTACGTAATTGCTTTGACTTCAGTCCCTTGAGGGTGTTTACTCAAATCAAATGGCTCACCATAACAAGAACACACTATATGATAGGTGTCCAAGTCAAATGTGGTGATTTCAAGTTTTTTACATATCAAAAATGGTTCAGCCGAGAAAAGGAACAACAATTCATCGAGAAATCTAAAAAGTAATCCCTCTAAATCGTCACTTTGTGCTTCAATTTGGTAACATTTTTTCACATCAACTGTCTCCAGTTCGGTCATATAACCGAACATTGCAATTCCACATTGCTCAAAGGCCTCTTTGAGATCCTCACCCCAGGCATGTAATCTAAAATTAAAAAAAAAAAATTTTGCTCATCAAATATAATCAAATTAAATATTTAATTAAACTCACTGAACATCAGCTGTATGGTCCAAGTCTAGACAACAATGCAGATGCACAAAAAAAAATATATCTCATTAATATCAAAAAATCAATAAAATTTAAAATTCACTTACATTCATATTTGGCACTTGGCAGAACCATATCTTGATGGAACTCGATTTCCATTTTGGTTATTTGTGCGTATGGAAGAGAATCAGTCAAATTTTCATTTATTTTTATTTGATAAAATTATTTCACAATTTTTTTTTATGAATCAACTTTGTTTTCAAGCATTGCAAATTGACAGTGAGCAGGGATGTGAAATGAGAGAAAATGGATGTTTTTATCTGAACTAGCGAAAACGAGATATCTGAAATATTATTCTAAAATATTAATATTTTTGCGAGTATGTGGACAAAATTCATCGGTTATCAATTAACAATCAAATAAGAATATTTCGAAACTTCAGATCTAATGCTGTTAAAGAAAATTGATAAAAAAAGCGAAAGACTTCATTTGAGAGGCTTTGATGATTAAATTTAAAATGTTTACTTTGCATCCAGGTGTTTTCACCAATCAATTGAAACTAGAAAAAAAATGTGACAATTTTTTTTTAATTTTAAGATTTTGCCTGAAATAGAGAGAGTTGCTCTGAAACCAAATCCTACACATTTAAACCAACACACATTCACAAACATATCGAACGCTGGAGGTGAAGAAAAATGAAGTCATTCATCTATGGAGTTTAGTTAAAAATGGACGTATCAGTCCATATTTATACCAAAAAAATAGGGAGATTATCTTATTTAGATACTCATTTAAGTGACTTTTAAAGAGACAAAACTACTTTTACAACGGAGAGAAATATAATGGTCCACTAAAAAACAGAAACCTCCCACGTGTTATGATTACCAGAGGTACAGAAAATCCGACGAAAATCGAAACACCTGACATTATTGTAATTAAAAATGTGAAAAGATGAGTATTTAAATATTTAACGTCCGAATTTCTTTTCCATCCTTTCATTATTGAACTGTTAGAAAGAAATGAAAAAGAATTACAATTTTTCAATGATTCAATAATGTTACCATCATAAAGAAAATTGCAAGTCAAACTATTGACCAGTACAAAACTTTAAAACATATCCCAAAAGAAACTGTTTATTAAGTCCGATAATGCAAATTTAAAACTAACACAGGTAGGTGAAGCAATGCTACTTGCATTACCTGATGCAAGTCAAACATTTCGTGCAGATATGTATCCTTAACTTCATCCGACATTTTAAACATATCAGCGGGCGAAAAATATTAATTAGCTTTACTATAATATTATCTTAAGAACATCAATTTTTAAACAAAATAAATTTTTTCTGGCAAAATAAAAATGGCGTCATGTCATGTCATATCCCAAGAATTTGTTTTAAGAATGTTTTTATCAATAAGTTTTATTGAAATTTAATTATTTTTTTAGAAAGGGTGGGACAAAAAATTGGTTGACTTTTCATCACACATATTACTGAAGATTCATGTTGATCTGAAGTGATAGTTGCCAGTAGATCCATTTGGCTTATTGTAATTCTTGCTCGTCATAATTGATTAACAGTAATACAAGGCTCCATCTTTTTGTTAAATTTGATGTTAAGGAAATTTAAAGATTTTTGAAAGTTTTTTAACTTTCTTGAAGTTTTTTACTTCAAAAACAATATGAGTTTAAACAAAATACCGAATTTTGCATCAAAATTTGATTTTTTCATTTTTTGAGCCCTTAACTAGTTTGCAATCTATGACCGAAGGGCATCCAAACCTAAAATACTTATGATAAATCTTAGGTACCTTGAATGACGATAAATTGATATTTCTTTTAAAGAATCAAAAATTGTAGTGAAACTAAAGTGTAAAATGCCTTTGATATCACGAAGTTTTGTTTTTAAAAATACGCACACATTTGTTTTTCTTGTGTAAACTTCACACAAAAACCAAATAAAAAACCATAATTTTATCAAAATGTTTTCAAATATAATCAGAAGGCAAATTTTTCGCGGACTTTCACGAACTCTACCTCAATTCCGTCAATTTCACGATGATTTTACAAACAATCCCGATGAATTACGTAAAAAATTGGCACCTCTAAAGAAATTCCAAGTCTTTCAAGACTCAGAACAAATCATCCTTGATATTGAGGAAGAACGACAATTACGTGAACAACAAGAATTATCTGGCGAAATTCAACCACTGAAACAACAACGAATCATTGACATGGATATCAGTTTGGAGCGAGGTCTCACAGGAGTATTTGAAATTGAGGAAATTGTAAAGATCTTGAGGAAAGAAAATGGAATTGATATTTGTGTTTGTAAAGTTCCACCAGAATTAAAATATGTAGATTATATTTGTGTGGTGACGGGACGAAGTCACAGACATATGCTTGGAATGGCCGAATATATCCGAAGAATTTTCAAACTCAAAAGACACAAAGGTGATGTTTTGCCAAGAATTGAAGGTGCAAATGGAAGAGATTGGATGGCAATTGATTTGGGAAATATTGCATTACACATTTTCTCACATGCGGCGAGAGTGAATTATGATTTGGAATCGTTATGGGCCCTGGGGTCTCAATATGATGAGGCCTGTAACCAAAAAGAGGATGAAAATTTAGGTTCTTTGGATAAATATTCGATATATTTAGAGGACTTGAAACCAAAGACTGATTGATTCATGTGAAAATAAATAACTAGAAAAATTACATTTAAATTTTAATCATACAAGAAGTTTCATAATAATTATTGCTCCCCGTTGTATGACGTTGTGATAACAGAAGTTCTCTAATTTGTATCTTCCCGAAATAGAAATTTCTGTAATTCTCTAGAATTTGTGTGGCATCAAAGGAATCAGCCTTGTTATCTTTCGTAGATGAATCTTCTCGACTTTTAACGAATTTTGTGTTCATCAAAGTCGCATGCAACTTAACTCGATCATACTGTTTTTTGCACATGCCCTTTCCCACGAAATATTCATAAATTTTATCACAAATCACTTGAAGGGGTTCACAATCAACAGTTCCATACAAAACGTTAACAGCACTTGGATCGTCATTCATAATTTCAAGTCCTCTCATTTCAAGTTCAAGTTGACCGACATCAGCTAAAATGGGATTCACAATCAATTCCCGACATTCTTGTAAATATTGTGCCGCTAAGCTGCGATCTGTGTTATCCAAGAGCGTTAAACACACCACTGTCAAATGTAATTTATTTGGATTTTGAAAATGTTTTTCACTTATCCCATAAATTTTAGGATCTGATAGGATTTTTGTCTTAAAATCCTTGTAATTTTTCTGTATAAGGGGGTCAATCAGCGGAACCGATAAGAAATGAGTAAAATCAATTTTAGCTCTCGCCCCAATCACGATTATTTCAATGCGACGTCTCGCTGCCTGCACGTTCTTCGGATTATTGCTACTGATTCTGATATCACCTTCTTGTCCTTGTTTTGGAATTAAGATTTGAGATCCCGTCTCAGTTTCAATTCGACGCCGTGTTGCCCCCTTAGCTCCAACAATCTGTCCAAATAATTGTGAGGGAACATGAAATGAGGTAGAATACCGACCATTAATTGATTCAATTTGATAAGAATCGTCTTGATTTTCAGATTCAGGTTCTAGTAGTGTTTCGTCATCATCTTCATCGAAATCATCTTGTTCAATGTATTTGCTGTGGATTTCATTGCTTTTTGCAGTTAAATCATTTGTAGGATTGACACGATAACATCGGGATCCTATCCAGATTAAATCTGGTTTTAAAATGTCCATTTCACTGAAATTTATTTAAATTTTTCGTATTTTCCGGCTTAATTTTAAATCAAAACAAATAAACGTCAAAATTTTGACATTTCTGAACCCTGATGTTGTTTTGCAACCCTGCGATGAATAGGTTTTGCTTTTCATTTGGATTCACAACGAAGTTGCGATAAGACAAGAATATAAATTTTCTGCCTTTTAACATTTATAACTAAAAAACCTTAGTAATTTAAATTAAATTTACAAGTTTTAATTAAAAATAGTGTAAATTTAATGAAATTTATAAAATTTCTTGCAATGGCTGTGTTTTAATACAAAAAAAACTAATCTTAAAAAAAATCAACGCTAAGAACAAAGAAAGACAATGGCAAAACGAAGTAACAATAGCAATATGATTAAAAGTGGTAATAGTGCGACAACAAAGGAACCCGGAAGTCTGGAGAATGAATTGTTGCCTGAGGCCTTGAATGATGTATTTCGTTGTTTTATATGCATGGAGAAGCTACAAGAGGCCCATTTATGTCCTCATTGCAGTAAATTATGTTGTTTTATGTGTATATCACGGTGGCTCAATGAACGTCGAAGTTGTCCGCACTGTCGTCAAAGTCTGAATATTGGTGAACTGGTGAATTGTCGATGGCTTGAAGATGTTGCCTCGCAAGTTGAGAGTCTCCAGCACATTTGTGCCAATATCAAAGCAGGGAATTTCCCAGGGGCATTTAATCAAACAAATCAGGATCAGTGTATGACACACAAGGAAAAATTGAGTGTCTATTGTTGGACATGCAAATGCTGCATTTGTCATCAATGTGCACTTTTTGGAGGGACGCATTCAAATCACACATTTAAACAACTCGACTTGGTTTATGAGACACATCTGCAACAAGTCAAAGAGGAAGTTTCCCAACTCAGATCCCGCTCTGTTGAGTTGCTGAATTTATTGAAAAATATCGAGGGGAATGTCGATGCAATTAAATGTGCTAAAGATGAAAAAGTCCGAGAAATTCGAAATGTGGTTGAATTGATGGTAAATTTTCTTTCCGTTTCCATGACAATTTATTTACTTATTTTATTTGTAATTATTTTATAGGTTGGTCGCTTAGATACCCAACTCAAATTCAAATTGCATACATTGAATCGTCAGAAGCAGTCACTTCAGAGTGAAACACGACAACTTGAGACAATTTTACAAGAAATCGATCATCAACTTACGACTTTCAGCAAATCTCAGTTAATCATGAAGTCGCCTGAACTCCTCAAGATGATCCATCAAGTTCGAATCAAGCCAATCAGTAGTTGTTATGAAACAACTCCAATTTCTCCGGATTTTGTGAGTGAAGTTGTGCCGCCATATGACAGTGGAACATTTGTCATGCAAAATTTTACAAAATTACAACAAGAAGCTGAACCTGTCTATTCAAATCCACTTCGCACAGATGGATTGTGTTGGCGCTTAAAAGTCTATCCCTATGGAAATGGTGCTGTACGTAAGGAGTATTTGAGTGTTTTCCTTGAACTCTCAGCTGGATATCCCGAGACAAGTAAATATGAGTACAGGGTGCAAATGATCCATCCAAATACGTCAAAGATAATTCAACGTGAATTTGTGTCGGACTTTGAAGTGGGTGAATGTTGGGGCTACAATCGATTTTTCAGATTAGACCTCTTAGCTGAGGAAGGATATTTGAATACAGCGAAAGACACTCTTGAATTGAGATTCCAGGTGCGTCCAAGTACATTTTTTCAAAAGTGTCGGGATCAACAGCATTACATTAATCGACTGCTCAGACAAGAACAACTTCATTTGAGCAAAATCAAGGATTTAAAAGGACGATTAGATCAAGAAATGACCAAAAATAAAGCTCTTGTTTCAACGGAAGTGACAACATTAAAATTCGTCAATGGAAATGGCGAGGAAAACGATAACAAAGCAGTTTTAAGTCCAATTCGCGAGAATTCAGGAGCAGGTGATAGCAAAAATATGTTGAAAATGGCTTTGACTGATGCAATTTCACCTGTCAAGAGTGAATGTGATAAGTGAGTCTCTAATTAAACCGATTTAAATTGTTAATTTCGTTAAATTTCTATAATTTTTTTCAGGATTAATTGCAAACCTTCATCATCATCATCAAACATTGATTTTTTAAAAATCCAGGAAAACAAGACATTTTTGGCTGTGAATAATTTGGCAGCAAATAAGGAAACATCCTCCACCGCATCATCACCTCGTATCCGTAATTCATCAAAAAATGTCACAAATGACGCATTTGACGATCTCCTTCAATTACTGAATGTCACATCAAATTCCAGTTCCAATTCAAATCTCGACAAAAACATTACAAACCACGATGAGAAGCCAAATCCCAAACCAACAAGTATTAATTTGATTAAAAGTGTGAAAAAAAATTTGTCTCATTCCTCACCGAATTTATGTTCATCGTCATCCGATCTGGATGCCATTGATTCAGATTCCCTGTTAGGTGCTGTAGGTGGTGCTGCTCCACACGCTTTATTGGATTGCAGCAGTTCAGAGGACGACGATCCTGAAACTGATACAATTTCCGGTGAGAATTTTGTGGAATATGCTGAAATTGCAATGGAACAACGCGTCAAACAGCAAAATCCTGCAAATGATAACATTGCAATTGATGATGAACTCATGCTACTAACACTTTTCGATCAATCGACGATGAATTTGCCAAATAAGAGGAATTTAACACGACAAATTGGAAATCAATTCATTGAATCGCCAAACAGGAATTCGGTCAATACTGGAAATGTTGAATTGGATCAAATTATTGCGGATCGCATGATGTTGAGAGGTCAAACTCAAAAACCATCAAATAAACAACAAGTTTTTGAACCGATTCAATCTTCGTCGACGAGTGATACGCAAAGTGGACGGAAATTTTTGACCCGTGCAAAACCACCAACGCAAAAAAATAGCTGCGTAACACCATCAACTAACGAATTTTTTTACAATAATCTGTTTGAATCGAATCCATCGAATTCCAATGAAAATCCTGTTTTTATGCCCTCATTTCAACCGACTCTCGTAACAAAATCAGAAAATAATCAAAGAAATTTCATCATCAATAAGGAAAATAAACGGAATAACAATAATAATAATTCAGATCGTTATTCGACTTTTAGTCTGCAAGAAGAGGACATTTTTGGAAGTTTAAGCACTGCCGCAACTGCCAACAATTTCGAGGGTGCTAACAAGCGCGAACAGAAAAGTAACACAGACAGACCAAATTCGTCCTAAATTTTAAAGGTATCCTATCATTAGATTTAAAGAGAAATTAAATGGAAATTAATCGTGACTTAAAATTAAATTAAATTTTGAATATTAAAAATGAAATGAAATAAAATACACGTACTTTTAGTATTTTAGCAATTTAATTGAAGTAGATTCCGGTATTAAAAAAAAAATTTATCGAATTTGAATAAATTTCGAGCTTTTTATACAAATTTTATCAGTAGAACTTCAAATTTTACTACAATTTGGTGAAATAAAATTAAGATACAAGCCAACAATTAAATGTATTAGAATTCATTACACACATAAAAATATTTAGTGGAAAATAATTTAAAATAAAATCAATTGAAGTCGTATAAAAAAAATTTAACAATTCATTTCATTTCAAGACAATATTTTAAATGGTTTTTTATTTTTAAATTTCTTAAAAATTTCAACTTGGTAACATTTCAACAAAACTCGAAGGAAACATTCCTTTCCGTTTGCTATCCCCTTCAATTTCGCCTTCCATCCAGTAATCGTCATCTGTATTCTCATTTAATACAATCAAAATTTCACCCTCTTTGAATTCCAATTCATCATCGTTATCGGCGGTGCAATCGTAAAGTGCACGACATCGTTTTAATTTCACTTTGACTTCTAAAAAATGGAGATTTTAATTGAAATTACTTTGAAAATTCATAAAATTATGGAATTTTACCTTTATTCTGATCCTCAGTCGGCAAAAGTGATTGCCTATCAATACTGGATTTGGATATCTTATCGTTTTTAGTTTGAAGTGTACTGTAAAGTGTAGTAGGATTAACTTCGGTAGAGTGACGTAAGGTTGGTAATGTTCCGTAATTGTTGCTTGATTTACGTGTTTTTACCATGCCTGGAATTTTAATGAATTTTTATTAGAAAAAAATTTATAATTTCAAGAATTATGGGCAATTGATGTGAAGGTTGCACCTGAATATGAACTATAAATTTTAAAAAAATGTCGCCAATCCAGGAGCGTATCTAGCTTTATTTGGTGAGGGTAGCCGCCTAAGTAAAAAAAAATTCTTTCAAATTTCGAATAAAATTTGCATATATTATATAAATCTCAGGGGTAGCCAACCTACCCCTGGTAGATACGCCCCTGCAGCCATGTTAAGTGACGTTAAGATTGACCAAAAATGAGTACAACGAGCTTCATCGTATCAAAGTTTTTCCAACCAAAACAATATCAAATTTGATCCGATTTTAATCTTCTTATGATCGATAAAAAGGTGTGAATTTGAGTGATTGAACGGTGCAAAAATTATCGATATGATATTTCTTGATCAAAAGTTACAGCCATGTAAAGTGAAGTTAAGATTGACCAAAAATGAGTACAACGAGCTTCATCGTATCAAAGTTTTTCCAACCAAAACAATATCAAATTTGATCCGATTTTAATCACCTTATGATCGATAAAAAGGTGTGAATTTGAGTGATTGAACGGTGCAAAATTATCAATATGATATTTCTTGATCAAAAGTTACAGCCATGTAAAGTGACGTTAAGATTGACCAAAAATGAGTACAACGAGCTTCATCGTATCAAAGTTTTTCCAACCAAAACAATATCAAATTTGATCCGATTTTAATCATCTTATGATCGATAAAAAGGTGTGAATTTGAGTGATTGAACGGTGCAAAAATTATCAATATGATATTTCTTGATCAAAAGTTACAGCCACCAAAATGACACCAATCATTGAAAAATTTTGCTATTAATCTCATAATTTTTTTTAGGTGCAAACTTCACACTCGTCATATAAAATTTCAATTTAAACAGTAGGATACGCACCATACTTATCGGAACCTCTATCAATGTTTGAAGTTAGGAAATTACTGTCATTTATTGAGTAAATGTTAGATTTTTGACTAGAAACTAACTGGCCTGCCTTTTTCAAGCTCTGTGCTATTTGTGTTGAATCGCAAGTCGATGACCGGGACCTTGTTGGAATTGGCGAATCTCCTCCCGTAAAACTTGCTGGACGGGATGACGATTTCTAAGGAGAAATTTTTATAATTATGATACAAAAAAAAATCATTGAAAAAAAACCTTTTCATCGAAAACGTAATCGTCATCCGAAAAATCTGTATAAATGATATCATCTTCCGATGATAAATTCCAAACTAAATCAACGTTGTCAAAAACTGATTTTTCTTTTGATTCTGCCTGCTGAATCTAAATTCAAATTAAAAAAAAAATATTTGAATGTAATGACATAAAAGATGAAAATTCAAGGCAACAGTACCAATTTAACACATTCATCGTGTTTCTTTTCCCTTGCTATATCAAGGGCCGTTTGACCATTTTCATTTAAAATCGTGTAATCGCATCCAATTCTAAGCAATAATTTCATACATTCTCTTCTATCATACCAAGCACATAAATGCAATGCTGTTGCCGATCTAAAATCATCATTAGAAGTTTTAATTTGGTGATTGAGAGCTGCCGGGTTCATGTGTTGGATCAAAAATTCAACTATTGACAATGCACATGGATTGTATTGTAAAACCGCTAAATGGAGTGCTGTTTCTCCAAATCTCTGAAAATTCAAACAAATTGAAGATTAATTTTCAAAAGATTTAGGTTGAATTATATAAATTTTACCGTTCCTGGCAGACTTTGACCTAAATCCGCTCCTTCCGCCCACGCTTGGAGGACTTGACAGATATCTGCATTGAAAATACCTTGCTCTAAATCGACCATCAAATCTTGACTATTGGTTGTCGTATGTAAAATGTATCTTCTAGCTACATACTTAGCTTTAATGTATTCATATCGATCATCCCTTAAATGGAATTGAAATTAAATTTCATTGCAACATTTTTTTTAATGAAACTTACATTGAGCAATCAGGTTTAATCTTCAAATCACCAACTGTCGCTTCAAATACTTCATTGAACGTATTATTCCCCATAATTCTGGCAATTAAAAGCTGTGCTGGTGTTAAATTATCTAGAGTTAGACTTTGGATTCGCGAGTAATGGACACCTAATTCCCTGTGAATGCCCGAACAATGAATACAAACTAAAATGCCGAAATTCAAGCTCATCCATGTAACATCTGAAATGAAATTTATATGAAAAAATTAATTTTTTTTAACATTAAATTTAATATTCACCATTTTTGGATGCACAATCACAACACTTGTCATTTCCTGGTAACAGCTGTACATTTTTAATCAAGGTCTTTTGATATTCTTGCAAACTTGGATTTAAATTAGTATTCGTAGTATGTTGAAATGCTTTACTGAGTTGCTTTTCCTTGCAATTAACTAATACTGAAATCCAAACGTCACGTTCTTGCTCTTGCTCCGTTTGAAAATGGTAAAGACGGTTATCTGCAGAAATTTGAATTTAAATTAAAATGACATGAACTGAAATTGTGAGAACCGAAACTTACAACTAATTAAATCAAAGCATTTTTTATCATCTGGTACGGGCTTAATTTGGCATGTGAGAAGATTTACTTTTGTTGGCATCTTTAATTCGTCGGCATGGAATATGCTTAAAAATCCGTCGATCACTTCACATTTCCGGCGTTGCCAGACTTTTCGCATTTTTCCTTCACTTTTCTTTAAGAGATATCCTGGAAATGAAAAAAAAATCAATGAAATATGAGTTTTAATGAAATTCCATTTAAAATGTTACCAGTTTTGGTTGTGCCATGGCTTGAATCTCCTTGCAATTGATGAAGTGAATAAACCGCGTTCTTGTCTTGAACTAAGAGCTGGAAATGGAATTTAAATTGAAATTTCAATGATTTTTTTAATATAATTTCATGTCAACCTCATTGCGATCTAAATCAGGGGCACTCCTGAGCAATAAACGAAGATCAACCAATTTTTTCTTCTCCTCGTCTTGCTTTGCTCGGATTCCTTGCAATTTTTTACTTAAATCTTCTATGTAAGTTCCGAAATGTTCGATTGTCTTCAATCCGTCTTTGAAAAAGCTGTAAATGAAATTATGTAAATTTTGTGGTCATTTTAATTTCATATTCACAATCCATACTTGTGCTGTGCATGATAATATTCAATCAAATGCTGCAATAGTTCTATGCCTTTTTTGGTTTTAATGTCATTGAATTTCAACAGATACTGAAATTAAATTATTATTTTTAATATTTTATTTCATTTATTTAAAATTAAAGACTTACTTCACACATTTGAAGTTGAAACATCCGTCGTTCCTTTTCCATTTCGTCTGCAACTTCCGATGGATACACTTCTGACCGCAACATACCCACTTCTTTGGCTTGAGCTTTTTTCTCTTTTTCTATTTTTAAATATTTGACATCGTACTCTTTTGACGCCTTTTCAAATGGTTTTTTCAGTTCACCTTTGGCACCTCGGAGTTCACTCTTCAAGAGTGAATCAACTGGGAACATAATCAAATTGTTGAGACTTTGCATCTGTGAGAAAATGTTTTCATGGATTAAAATTTTGTTTTAATTGAATTTCATTTAAATTTTACCAAAGTTTTCATTAATGCACTCAATTCTTTAGTTACTACGGAAAATTTTAAAAATGCAGCTCCTATATCTGGCTCCTCTTTTGACAATGCAACACTACCTAATCTCTCTAACGCTCTAACTAGACACATTTCGTTTTCGACATGAGCTAAAATGAATTAATTGAGTCATTTTATTGAATTGCAATTTAAAATTAACTTACAGTTTCCTGAATTTATGATTGCCTTAGTCGCTTTTTTCAGTTTTGATAAGCCCTCTCTATCGAAGTCGATTGTCTGGAAGTGTGAAAATAAAAAAAAAATTATGAAACATCCTTTTCCATATATGATCTGTCTACACATATGTACGTACATGTATATGTATGTACGTATGTGTATTCATTAGAAAATTGTGCAAATTGAGTGAAAATATTTTTTTTTCTCCACTTGAAATTCCATTGAAATATCATTCAAATTTACCTCTTCAAGGATGTTTACAGTCTTCTTTAACTGAGGAATTTTCTCTGCAAAAGATGAAATAGTTGGATTTTTAAAATCTTCTTTAGTGTCGTCTACAAAATCAGAAACTCCAACAAATCCTGGCATTTTATTTGAATTTCTAGTCCGATTTCACTTATTTCAAATTGGCTTAAAATATTTGTACGATTAAAATTAAATAGTGGCTTCTCTTTTACAATTAATTTATTTTACAGGGACATTTACACAATTTTTTTAAATCAACACAAAAATTTCTTTTTCACTTCTTCATGTTTACAGTTTTATATTTAAAGTTTGTCAATTGAAATGTCCTGGTTAACATTTTGCTGTGACATTGAATTTCGACTGGGATTTTATTGGAAAAAAACCGTTGAGTTTTAAGTTGTAGAATTTTTGCGCTCCTAAGCTTCCAAAGGCTTTTTATGAAATATTTTTGACTTTCAACAGTTAAAATGGCTTGAAAATATTCAGATAAATTAAAAATAATCCGATTAATATACATAAGAAATATTAACAATGCTTACCATTCTTAATTGCATTTCCTGTCGATTTTAAATAAAATGCGCGTTTGTGGTGATCTGAATTGTCTGTCTCTCGACAAAAGCAATTTGTATATAACACTTGTATAAAAAGTTTTCAAAGAAAACTTAACGTGAATAGAACGTGACTGATTAAATTTATCCATTTCGGAATAGAGATGTGATTTTTCCCGGGAATTGGAAAACACGGGAAACGGGAACGAGAATAGGATAATCCCGGGATCCCGGGAACGGGAACGGGAAAAAGCAAAAATAAATAAAATACAAATTCTTATTTTTTTTTGTCAGTGTATTTAAATTTTGATAATTTAATCCATTTTTAATTATTATTAATGTTTAAAAAATAAGATTTTCCAACCATAATATCATTTATCATACTGTCACTCATCCGAATTCTTAACTTATTGACTACATTACCGGATAGAGAAAAATGACGCTCAGCCTGTATGGAAGTTGGAGGAATTGACTTCAAAATGTTTTGGATGATTGTTTTGACATTATTCCCGTTTTTTCAAATTGTACAATTTCATCATTGATATTATTACACAGCTTAACAATATAAAATCGATGTGATTGCTTTGAGAAATCCCGAAACACGTCAAAAAGATTTTTCAATCCTGATTATTTTCCACTTTGAAATTTTAAAATTCACTGATTCGTGTTTGTTTTATGAAATAATGAAATTTGTATGGAAAAGAGTCATTTTCCTTTTAAGTTGAAATTATTACATATCAAAGTTTAACCTTTTCTGAAGTCAATTTTGTTCCAAAGTGTAAAGTAATTTATATTTTTAGCAAAAAGATAGAAATAATAAACAGAAAATATAAACTTTATCAGAATAAGCCCGCATAATATTCAGTTTATATTAAATTTTGTTCTAAAAATATAAGAAGAAAATTAGTTTTTTCTCTTTTTTTGTATATGTTACTTGAAAAAGCCCAATATAATTGGACGAACTATATTAAAATTTATATTTTCTGTTAGCTCTTTTTGTCCTCTTTCTAAAAATATTAATTACTTGACACTTTGGAACAAAATTAACCTCAGAAAAGTTTAAACTTTTATATTTAATAATTTCAACGCACGTTGTTTTTTGTTTTTGTCGTCTTTTATTAAATTTGACGTTTTTAAAATGACAAGAGAAATGATAAAAATCAAGAGTAACGGTACTTTTAATATGCTATTCCCGTTCCCGTTCCCGGCCAAAAATTTTCGGGAAACGGGAACGGGAATAGAGTCATTCCCGCCGGGAATTCCCGACCGGGAATTCTCGATGACACATCTCTATTTCGGAAAAGTCGGCCATTTTGAAAAATTTCTCAAGTTTTGAAAATTTCCGCGGTTATCCATAATTTTAAAAGTTATACGATTTTACGAAGTTTGTTCCTTTCCCTCGGTTTTCTACAATTTTAAGAAATTCCGTCTATTAAAAATATTCCGTGATTTTGCAGATTTCCCTGTAATAAGTTTTTCACGAGTTTTAAACTCTTGTTCGGACTCGTGGTTTTTTAAAAAAATCTACGATTTTCGAGAATTTCGTTAAAAAGAATTTGACAAAGTTTAAATGGCAGACACAGATAGGTGGACAGCATGATCGTCGACAATACTTTCAAATCTACGAGAAATGCGCTTTATCTCTATACCCATTGTGGGCTTTGTCATATGGCTCAGGATTTTTCTTGATAAGTTGGATGAGTTTAATTGAATTATCTAGATCCTAATAATACTCAAAATCTCGACGCTTATGATCAATTGGGGACTTTTGCTTCTGCTTTTCGTATGGCAATTTCGGCTTAGGCCGAATTTTGCGTTTTTTTGCTTTCATATTCGCTTCATAAATCTCCCATGATTCGTATGAATCTTCGCTCTCCAAAACAAGTCCATTCGATGGAGAATCATCTAAATATTCTTCCTCTTGATATACATTTTCTTGCAATATTATCTGAAAAAAATCATATTACAAACAAATTTTGAGTTTTACTATTTTTTTATTTTATACCTGATTTTTATTTACAATACATTTTTAGCAGTCTTTTACAAGTTAATCAAAAGAAACTCATTAACAACATGAAACACATGAATTATAAAACATGAAGTAAATGAATGGTTATTTTCCTGTCAAAATCAAATGTCAAACTTTTACCTGCGGACCTAGTTACCCCGAGAAAGTCTATGGATAAAGTTTCACTTGAGATTTAATTTTACGTTTAATTTCTGTATAAATTCCCATACGGAAACTTCAAAATTTCGTATCAGAATTTTTCAAACGTCAAAATGAATTCAGTTTAATGGACTTAGCCCGTTACAAAAAAATTTTTTTTTGGTTCTTGAAATGCGCTCATGTATTTCATTCACGATTACGTGTTCACTTTTATGAATAACATTAATTCGATGCTTACCATCCTTTAAATGCACTCACTCACTCTTGCACTCACTCAGTGGTTTAGTTGTCAGTTATGTCAAATAAACTCAAAATAAAAATAACCGCCATCGTTGAAAAGAGAACATAAAGAAAAACACAGTACAAATTATAAAATTCCTTTTCAATTACAAATTTTAATGAATTAACTTTATAAATTAAGCATTTTTTTTAAAAACGTGTTAACATTTTCACATTAATCATAGAAAAATTAAAATAAGCACAATGGATTCTTCGTCAGATGACTTATTTGATGATGAAGAAATGGCAAGTGGTGATTTGACCATAGATGAGAGTAAGAAAACATGTTTTTTTTTGTTTTAACATTTTCTTATAAGAAAATAAAATTTCATAACATGTAGCAAAAAATGATTCATACAATTCGAATGAAGACTTTGATGAAAATGAGAGTGAGGAGGCGTCTGATGAATCACAAATCCAAGATGAATCAAAGGAAATTTCGACTGATAAGGCTGAAAAAGTTCGGAATAGTCGTGAGAGAAACAAAGAAAATTCAAGGAATTCGGAGGTGTCTGGTTCAGAGGACTCGGAAGATGAAAGCAAGGAAAATATTGATGAAAGTTTAATTGGAAGTCGCGGAGCTGGAAGGAAAAAACCTTCACAATTAGATGAATCTCAATATGAAGATGCTTCTGAAAATGAGATAAATGAAGCTTCAAAAGCAAACAAAGAAGTTTGGAACAATCGCAGGTCAAACAATGAAAGTTCAAAGGCTTCAGAGGTGTCTGATTCAGAGAACTCTGAAGATGAAAGTAATGACAATGTTGATGAAAGTGTCATTGGACGTCGCGCACAAAATACTGGAAATAAAAAACGAATTGCCGTAATTGACTCGGATGACAGTGAAGCAGAATTGGAATACGAAAGACGTGCATTATCTCCAAGCACTCGTCGTAGCATTGGAATATTTGTTGGCGAAAGTAGTGATGAAAGTGAGATTGCGGAGGAGGAAGAGGAAGAAGAAGAAGAAGAGGATCAGGAGAACGAGGAAGAAACTAGAAATGAAATTGAAAACGAATCCGAAAATGAATCCCATGAAATGATTAATTCTGAAAATCAAAAGTCAGAGATTGAGGAAATTACTCGAGAAATCACTGAAAATCCTCGTCAAACTCTGTACAAACCACGTTTAAGTGAATTTGAGACATCTATCCAGAAAAAAATTTCATCGACGATTTCACCACAAGCAAGAAATGACCCTGAAATTACAGTTATCAATGATTCACTTGATGATTCCGTACAAGAAATCCACAAAAGTAATGAAATCTTTGAAGTGAGCAGCAGTTTTGACTCCTCTGACATTCCAAATATTCCTGCAAAGGGCAAAATTCAACCAAAAATCACTAATTTACTTGTCAAGGTAAGAAAGTTTACTCGTTTCAAAATAAATTTATTTTAATTTCATTAAATTTCCTAGAAACCAGAGTCCACGAGCACACCAAAGGCACCAAATAGACTCAAAGAAACCGTTAGTCGAAGTTTCTTTGAAAATGAATGTCGCCAATTAGAGGAACTGAAACAGAAGAAGGAAACACTTGAAAAAATAATGCCTCGTCGTTTTGATTTCCCAGACAAAGGTTTGAAACTTGAAACCCAGCTCCAAAAGCTTGAAATTTCAATCAAAGACCAAGCAAAAAAATTAGAGAACATGGAAGTCGACGAAAATAAGAGTCTTAAAACTTCAATTCGTAATCAATCGGCGTCAAGTGATATTCAGTTAATTGATAACGCCGAAGATTCAGTGAAAGCCATTGAAACTTCAACCGAATTATATTCAATTCATGAATTGCCCGAAATCGCTCCAATTAAAAAGCCATTGCAAGAAATTAAGTCTGGCGGAGGAAATAATTTGAATTGGAATGAGATTGAGGCTGCAAATAATTTAGTTCAACCCAAATATACGGGAAAACAAGGAATGAAAACATTTGAAAATCAAAAAGCGCTCACAGAAAAACGTCTTCATAATATTCACGGATCATTGGCAACACAACCGACAGAAGATGACCTGCATCCCACACCTGCCGCCCTCAAAATTGAACTTATGGATCATCAGAAACATGGATTGGCTTTCATGATGTGGCGTGAAAAACACAAACCAAGAGGTGGAATTCTTGCTGATGATATGGGTTTGGGGAAAACACTCAGTATGATTGCATTGATTGTCGAGAAAATGGAGGATGAGGAAAATGAACAGGAGAAAGACGACGATGACTCGGATTTAGATGAGAGTGATGGATGGCAAGGAAGAGGAAGAAGAACTGGGTACAATGGTGGCACCTTAGTTGTGTGTCCAGCTTCATTGTTAGGACAGTGGCAATCTGAAGTCGAGACTCGTGTTCGTCGCAATACTGTGAGCTTATACGTCCATCACGGATACAATCGTGAACCTAAATCAAAATATTTAGCACGAGAAGACATCGTAGTGACAACATACCAAATTGTGGCATCCGAATATAAGACAAACGCTGCATTGTTTGGTGTCAAATGGAATCGCATCATTTTAGATGAAGCTCATGTAATTCGTAATCACAAAACAAACATTTCCATTGCATGTAGTGAGCTTCGTGGTAAATATCGATGGGCTCTCACCGGAACCCCAATTTGCAATAAAGAAATGGACATTTATGCACTTTTAAGATTTTTGCGTGTAACTCCATTTAATGACCTTCCTACTTACAAGAGATGGTTGGAAGATAAACGCGGAGGTGGAGGTCAGAGAATTCACGCTCTAATGAAAACGATGATGTTGCGACGTACTAAAGAGCAATTACAAGAAAAGCAAACCTTAAAATTACCTGATAAACATACACATGAAGTTGAAGTGAAACTCACGCAAACTGAATCAAATGTCTATTCAAAAATCTTGGCATATTCAAGAAATTTGTTCACAGAATATTTACAGCAAAAGCATGGAAATCAAGGCATGGATTACATGCAACGCAGTGGAATGGATGACCAAAAAGCAAAATTCGCGAAAATGGCGGATAAATTTGCACAAGTTCACGTTGCTGGTAATGTTCAAGTTCATCAAATTTTGACTTTGCTTCTCAGATTACGACAAATTTGTGATCATCCGGGATTGATTCATGCAGTAAGTTGTCTACATTTAAATTTCAACTATAATTTTAAATCAATTTTCATTTCATTGCATTTCATTTCAGATGTTACACACTGAAGATCTTGACACCTCAAGTGCAAATGAAACACACTCAAGTTTAAATGAGATCGATTTAATTAAACAGCTTGAAACACTTGAGCTTAGTGCAGCACACGATGAGGAGCAAGCAGCTCGTTTTGCAGCAAAACTTATGTCTCCAACAAATCCTGTGTTTGATTTGTCTACTCAAAGTTCTAAGATAAAGAGTGTATTACATCATTTTAACAACCATGTAAGAGAAAGTGGTGAAAAGGCAATTTTCGTATCGCAATGGACAAGTGTCCTCCGTTTATTTGAAGATCATCTCAAGGAAGCAGGTGTTCGTTTTTGTAAATTGACGGGAGAAGTTGCAGTCAAAAATCGTTCGGAAATAATTGAGCAATTCAATCGAACAGGGCCAAATGCTCCACAAGTCATGTTACTTTCACTGACAGCTGGTGGTGTAGGTCTCAATTTAACTGCAGCAAATCACTTATTCATGATCGATCCACATTGGAATCCACAATTGGAGAATCAAGCACAAGACAGAGTTTTTCGTGTGGGTCAAAAACGTGTCGTCAATTTGTACAAATTCATTACAGCAGATTCAATTGAAGCTCGAATTAAATTGCTGCAACAAAAGAAAATGGATTTAGCTAATACGGTGCTCACTGGTGCAAAGAATATGGGATCAAAATTAACAATGCAAGATTTACGTTCATTGTTTGAAGTGTAAAATTTTAATATTTTTTATGTGTCGTGCATTTTTTTTATGTAGATAAATACTAATTCGAATTCATCAGGGTCAAAAAACTGTGTTTTTCAATAAATTTTATTTTTATAATT
The DNA here is from genome assembly GCA_900002565.1 of Culicoides sonorensis. Classification (NCBI taxonomy): domain Eukaryota; kingdom Metazoa; phylum Arthropoda; class Insecta; order Diptera; family Ceratopogonidae; genus Culicoides; species Culicoides sonorensis. Next base: position 183,684 of record LN483446.1, on the reverse strand, counting down.
TGTGTAGATAAATGCAATGAATTTTTTTTTTTTTAAATAAAAAACCAGACGCCCCCATTTTTCAATTTTTCTTGAAAGAAAAACCAGACGCCTCCATATTTCAATTTTTCTTGAATGAAAAACCAGACGCCTCCATTTTTCAATTTTACTGGAATGAAAAACCAGACGCCTCCATTTTTCAACTTTTCTTGAATGAAAAACCAGACGCCTCCATTTTTTAATTTTTCTTGAATGAAAATTCGGACACCCCATTTTTCAATTTTTCTTGAATAAAAAACCAGACGCCTCCACTTATTGAATACCTTCAAGGTCATTTGAATTAACAGTAGATTTTCTTTTATTTTTTTCCTTATTCATTTACATTTTATATAAAATTCTTCTTCGACAGGATTTTTTTTATTATTTATCATTATTGTTTTTTTTTTTTGAGAAACGTACGTAATACAATTAAAATGTTAAAATTTTGATCATTTTGCTGGTTGAATGGCTGGAGGAGTCGGAGGCACTTTGAAACATCGCAACAAGAAAGCAGTGTAAATGACAAATCCTATTGCTATCGCTATAATAATATACATGAAAATATTAAGTTCAGGTTGTCTAAACCTATTTTTACGGAGCCATTCCAAGACATCTTCTTCTGAATGGAGATCGCCTGGAAAAAAATTCATATTAAAATTAGTTGGTAATTTGAAGAAATTTTATCATACCTCTATATATACTTGGAAAGCGTTTCCTGAAATAGACCAGAGCAGGAAGTTTTGACACGCCCCATTTTCGTGCGTATCTTGCATCAGACATTTTTACAAATGTAATATCAAGATTATCCGTTTCACCATCGATGTTTTCCAAGTTTTTCAGTACAATTGCGCTTTCTTCCTGGTCTTGTTCATCTGAAATCCAGAAAAAATATTTTAACGATTAATTTAAAAGTCAAGATGAAAGTTCTTACAGAAATAAACTGAAATAAATTCATTTTCATTCAATAATTTATCGAGCATTTTCTTGTTAACTTCTTCAATTTCATTTTTGATCTCAAAAATATCCTGGGAGGTTAACCAACTTAGAATTTTTTCGTGTTGATGCAAATCTCCATCATATAATAAGGGCTTTTGCTTCCTGAAATAAACAAGTGATGGAATGTTGACAACACCATACTTATGGGCAGCCTCAACGTTGGCTATTTTTACAAAATCAATTCCAAATTGATCGGCTTCACCATCGATTATTTCGAGTTGTTCTAAGATAGCATCACATTCAACACAATCTTCGTCATCTAAATGAAAAAAAAATAAAATACAGCTTGATTACGATAAAAATCGTTGAAAGGGGTTTTCGGGGAACCTCAGTTTCAATGTGATTCGAATTTAAATTTCAATGAAACTTACAGAAAAATACACAAAGCAACGGTGATTCATTCATAAGTCTATCTAACATACGATCGTTAACTTCTTCAATTTCATCAGCCAATTCTCGATTTGAGTCATCAATTAACCATTCGAGCACTGATTGTTCATTATTCATATCACCTTCGAACAGCAGCGGATTTCCATTTCTATGAAAAATAATTTTGAATTAAAATTTAACGGTAAAAATTCAAAATATCATGGTTCATTGTTACCTAAAGTACACGAGACCAGGGAAAGTTTTAATTGAATAACGCTTCGCTAATTGCAAATCTTGAATTTTAACCATGTGAATACCAAACACGTCACACTCATCATCGATTTGTTCCAATCTGTCGAGGATTTGATCACAAATGTTACAGTTTGGTTTATCTATGATTAAAATTTAAATTAAATATTAATTTTGTCCTGTTTTTAGGGAAATTTCAATTAACTTACAGAAATAAACAGCTAAATATTGAGTTTCATCGACCATACTTTCCAACATGACACGTGTGATCAATTCGATGCGCTCTTCCGTTTTTTGTTGGATCAACCATTGTAACACTTCTTCCTCCTCACTCAATGGACCATCATACACATTCGGAACGTTATCTTCAAAATATACCATGACAGGGAAATCTGTTACACCGTACTGTTCCGCAACCAAGAAATCCTGTGTTTTGACGAATGTAATCTTGTGACGATCACAGTCATCATCGATGTTTTCAAGTTTTTCAAGGATTCCGGCACATTGTTCACAGTCGTCGGTGTCTAAAATTTTTGTGATTGAGATAATTTTACATTTACAATGAAATTTTCACTTACAAAAATACACGGCAATGGATGGCGACGTTTCAATTAAATTTCGCAATTTTGCTCCCTCCAAATCTTCAATGAAATCTCCGGCTGGATTCCTTTGAGTGAGTAACCAATTCAAAATCGCCTCTTCTTCATATAAATCTCCAGCGTAAATTAACGGTTCCTTTGAACCAGTTTTGAAGAAAACAATTGCAGGCAATGCAAAGACACCAAATTCTTTGGCCATATCCTTGTCATGAATTTTCACAAAATTAATGCCAGATGCATCTGCTTCATCATCAATGTGTTCGATTTCGGTGAGGACTGTGGCACATTGTTTACAATCATCACTATCTAAAATATTGTTAAATATTAATTGAAATTTAAATGCATTTTAAATGTTTTGGTCCATACAAAAGAAAACCGCCACGTAATCAGACGTTTGACGAATCTTTTGGAACATTCGCTTATTTACACTTTCAATGCGGTCTGTGAGTTGCATATTATCGGGATTCGTTAACCAATCGAGGAGCTCTTCTTCATCATCAATTTCACCATCGTAGTTGATTAATTTTCCTGTTTAAATAAAATTAATATTAATTTTCATTGTAAATATTAAATAAAAAACACAAAAAACAAGACGTCTCCATTTTTCTCTTCATATTAATGGAAAACCAGACGCCTCCATTTTTCAATATTTTTTAATGATCATGATCTCTTACCTTTACGGAAATATGACAATCCAGGCAAATCCCGGTAACCGTATTTTTTGGCCATTAATTTGTCGGTACATTTTACAATCATGATTCCATATTCTGAGGCCTCGTCATCGATCAATTCAATGTGTCTCAATATGATTGATGATTTTGGATCGTTTTCATCATCTAATGAAATAATTTTTTTTAATCAAATTTCCTTTTAAAAGATTTAGAGAATTTAATCACTTACAAAACACTATCGCAAGGAAATCCTGTGAATCGATGAGTTCCAAGAGTTCAGCTCGATCAACTTCATCAATGCTCTCGTCAGTTTTTTGCTCAATGATCCATTGGAGGACTTCATCGGCAGTTGATAGATTTCCTTAAATGTTTAATGTGAAAATGATGAAATGTGATTCATTTGAAAAATTCTCTACGGAAATTGTGAACATTTTTTTATAATTTTTTGATCAAATGAAAGGTGTTTTGAATCACAGTCATTTTTAGTGCATTTCGTAAGAAAAAATGAATGGTACACTGATAGCTATCCATAACTCTGGAATGGTCCATGGGAACGAGGTCGGGTTTTTCCAGTAGGAGCTCTCGAGGATTATTTATAACTCATTAGCTTTGAAATTGGGCTCAAGGATTGAGCTGCAGAGCCTGAAAAACCGTTAAAAACGGTTAAAAGTTTAAAAAAATGATAATTTTTTTTGTTGGATGGAGAAGTTTGCTAAAATGAATTGGCTCTGAGATTAGGCTGAAGGATTGGGCTCTGGGATAAGGCTCTAGAATTAGGCCCCAAAGCCTGAAAACGGTAAAAAGCCCAAAATGTCCGATTTTTTTTGTAAAATTTTAAAATGGCGGTTATTTTCAAAATGTCGGTTATTTTCAAAATTATATTCAATGAAACGAGTCCCATCGAAATGCACTTTTCTAAACCGCCCAGTGGTAAGAACTTCCCATTTTTTTCACATTAACGGTTTTTTATGGCCACTGAGAACCATGAAGGCCAACTTATGGAACACAGATAACGGATGGCAGCTGAAGAGCAGTCATTTTGATACATAACGTGAGTTTTTGAGATTCATTCAGCTCTATTGATAAAAATGCGAACCAAGCAAGTCCCTTGACTGCAAGGGCAGCGCGAATTATATGACGTTTTTCAGCATTTGACCTTGGCCTCATTCTCAAAGGATAGAAAGTTAATAACCTGTGACTCAATCCTTTCATTTACCCACACAAAGCTTACCTTTAAATCAAAAAAACTTCTAAACCTTAAAATTATTATTTTATCTTATACTCAAACTCTTTTTACCTTACATAACCCTGAAAATTCAATTATAACAATAAAAAAATCAATTTTAATATGAAAAACTTACAGCAAACTTCAATTTTTTCATATCTTTTTAAATTAAATATTTGAGTTACATTATTTTTTCACATTCAATTTCGTAATCAACCAAAAAAAAAAAAATTATCAGCGAGGAGTCAAAACGTGTATTACAATAGCAGCAGCATTGTTTCCTATCTCAAAATTTTTATGCCAATTTTCAAATTTTTTTCTTATCTGAATAGAGCTGACACCGAATAAGATAAAAAAAATTAAACACTTTTGCTAATCACAGAAAAAAAAAGAAAAAGTAAAATGTGTAATTGTGCAAATTTGTGTGTAAAAGAAAGATACAAAAAAAGATAAAAATAATACTGAGACTGTTTTGCTCTCAATATATATTTATTGATTACCGTGATCAGCATGTAAAATATATTTATTTTTGTGAGGAAATAATGTAACTCAAACATAAAAGCAAAACTATTGTGCATATAATACGTGCAATTAAATTTTAAAAAAATATATAAAATAAAATAATAATAATAATAATTAAATAAAAAAAAAGAAAATTAACAATGACATAGTAAGCAAAAAAATGTTTTAATATATTTACATATCTCAAATAATTTTAAACTTCTTAACAACTAGTTAACAGTTCAGAAGTCGTAATGTTGCACATTAAAATTATAAAAAAAAAATTAGAATCACATGAAAAATATATAAATTTTTTGTTGAATCTTGAATTTACTTGAAAGTTAAGTTAAATTATTATTATTAATTTTTTTTTTGATTTTTTTTTTTTTAAAATAGAAAGTTGTATGTTTTTTTCTTCTTCTTAAACCTCGATGAATATCCACTTCTTAAATACCATGATGTCGATGGGTTGAGTGTTGTGATTTCGCTTTTCGGCTCAAACAAAGTGTGTATTTTCATTTTAAATTAATTAATTTGCTTAAAGATCTAGTTGGTGGTTCAGTTCAGTTAAATTTTTTTTTTTTGTTTTAGTTTTGTTTGATTGTGAAAAAATCAGATTTCCAGTTCATTCTAGTTGGAGAAAATGCATCTAATTAGTTTCATCCAGCCCACATCAGTACCAATTAAGTCCACAGTCTCAACTGTATTACCTTTTTTTGTAACTTTTTTTGAAGCACTTCCTTTAGTCTTTGTCTTTGTGTCGTCTTTCTTTGTTGCAATTTGTTTTTTTGGCTTGGGAGGTGCCTTTTCCTCCTTGGGAAAGAAAAAGCAAGATCCATCTTTGTTTATGATTCGTTTCCTATTGACCACTGAAAGAGTCGTGTCTTTATCGGCTGGTTTTGGACAGCATTGATATGATAAATTATTATCATTATTATCGTCATCATCTTCAAGTCCAAGATTGAAACATTTATTATCTGTGTAATAAAAACATGTCTCTATTTAAGAATTCTCATTTTACAAACAAAAATTAATTTTTTAAATTTTTAAAGACATTCCAACTACAACTTCAATCACAATGGGGGTTAGTTTACAAAAGCAATTTTAAATCCGAATTAACATTGAACAAAAACATAGACCTCATGCGTATTAGAAGCACGTTATATTTATTTTTAGTACAACTCGTAAGAAAATGTGCACTATTACAGGCAAGTTTGAGGTTCCTTTCTCTAACCCTAAATCGGTCTATCGATGCAATGTCGATGTGTTGCAAAGGGAAACTCATTAGGAATGGGCTCAAAAGCCTTAAATTTATGAAAACCGTTAGAAGTTTCCAACAAGGAAAATTCAAAGATTTTGCCAGGAAATTGCTAAGACCAACATCCATAAAATCGTCCACTTCGACTAATGGAAAGAATTTCTAATTTTTTTATTTTAAATTTCAGTGAAAAGTATGCCAAAGCAATATTTCGGCAGCATGTCCTTATACTGGTAAATGAATTGTCTTAACAGAAATAGTGATATTGTTGGATATGATCAAAAGGGCACAACAAGCTCAACAATGAAATAGAAACAGAATTTTGAATCTTGATTTAAGTAAACAGAAAATATGGGGTTGGAAGATCAGCAGCAGAATTAGCTTACAAGGAAAAAATTCGAAAATAAAAAGATGGTAAGTTTTCTATACTTCTTCAAAAGGTATTTATACTGAAGAGTAAATTAAACGAATTTTGTTTCAAGGTCACACATGTTCACACAGAGTTAAGCAGCTGAGCATCACACAATAAAATCAAAGTCTGTAACAAAAATGTAGCTTTTTTTTAATCAATCGATACTGAAATTATTAGTTGAAAACCATTCTCCAAACTCAAGTCGTTTATTGCAAGTCATATAATGTTAAACCATAATTCACAATTCTTCAAATTTCGATGTTTGTCAAGGTTAACATACATTTATGCTGTTTAATGTCCATTAATCCATTATTGGGATTCTTTTATGAATTTAAAAAAAAAAATCAAAATCGGTTGAAAAAAGAAAATCAATCATAAGGTAAAAACTCCTCTAGTTAAATTTAGACTCATTTAAGTACGAATTAATGATCAGTATTTATATACAACGAGTGATTAATTGATACTTCAAATATAATATAAAAAAAAATTAAATAATTAATGCAGGACAGCTCCATTCAAAGATAATAAATAATAAAATTTGATCATGCTTTTCAAATAATAATACTGTCTTACTTTTCTGGTTTGTCAGCCACTGTAATACACGTTTTTCATCCTTTAAAGATCCTAAAGTTTTTTTAACAATAAATTAAGATCTTTTCAAGTTAGATTTCATTGAAATTTGTTTTTTGATTTGACAAAAGAAATTTAATATTTTACATATTTTTTATTGAGATATACATCAGTAGAATGCTGTAAATATTATCTTAAACCTTTAAAGTGTAATATAGTCAAAAAAATTTAAGTAATACCATTTTTTTAATGTATTTATATTAAAATCACTAAATTACAGTGCAGTTAGCTTACATTGATCTTCAATGAATTACAAAAGAATTTTAAAAAGTTGTGTTTGAAAACTTTGGAAAACTATCAACTGAGCGTTAACACACAATAAAGTGTATAGTTTTTGTGTATCTACACAAAATAACTTTAATTCGTGGAATGAATCGTCAATTGAAGATCAAAGTAAGCTCACTATTTGTTCCAATTTAAATTATAAATAATTAAAGAAGCATTTCATGATGACCTTGTCCGTTAAATGACCTTATTGAGAAAAGTCATTCATGGACCAAATTTCCAAACAATTTCATGGTGAAATTTGAGGAATAAAAGAAAAAAACATTTAAAAACTTATAGAATACGACTTACCGTCAAACATAATTGGGACACTTGTCTCATAGTATACCAATGATGGGAATGAGAAGATGCCAATATCGTGTGCTAACTTTTCATCATCTGACTTGACAAAGAGAATTCCATGCTTATCAGTATCATCATCGATGGTCTCTAATTCTTCGAGTACTTGATCACATTCATCACAATCCTCATCGGAATCTATTTAACATAAAATTTTCATGAATTTTTGTAAGACATGTTTTAAAGAGTCATTTTAACTCACAGAATAAAACAGCCAAATGGTCATTATCACGAATCAAAACTTGCAACGTTTTACGATCAACAGACTCAATGACATCCAACTTTGATTCATACAAATCCAAGACCCATTGTAAAATTTGATCTTCGTTCATGAGATCTCCCGTGTATAAAGTTCTAATTTTGAAGCGATAGAATGCAAGAGCTGGCAGTGAAGCAATATCATATTCATCGTCAATTCCATCATCGGATGTTTTTACAAAACTAATATCCTTTTCTTCACACTCATCATCGATATTCTCGAGCTCATTCAATATTTTGTGAGCTTTCTTGTCACCGTCACGATCTAATTAAATATGATTAAAATTAAATCTCAAGGTCATTGAAAATCAATACTCACAAAAGAATACAACAACATAATCATTTTCAGCTAAAATTTTATCCAACATCTTTGTGTTAACTTCCTCAATTTTACCAGGAATTTCCAAGGTATTTTCATCAGTTAACCATGCCAAGACCTCATCTTCGTCACTCAAATCCCCAGAATAGGACAAAACTTCTTTGTTTCGGAACAAAACCAATTGGGGTGGGTTTTTAATGTTAAATCTCTTGATCAAAGCTGTAAATTTAAATTGAAGAAATTTAAATAAAAAAAACATTTTATGATAATTTTTCACTCACATGTATCTTCAGTGGTTACAAACAAAATTCCAGCTTCATCAAGTTCATCATCGATATTTTCAAGGTCATCAAGGATTTTGTCACACTTATCACCCTCATCACATGACCCGGAGAAGTAAACGGCAACATATTCATGTTCGTTAATCAAATCTAATAGAATTTCATCGGTTACCTCTTCGATGGTGTCTTGATTCTTTTGTTGAATTAACCTGTAAATATTTATTCACAGTTAATTGACTAAATGCATGATTTGAACTAATACTAAAAAATTTATAAAAGAAATAAATTAACAATAAGATTAGGTAGGGCCAGTTTCACATTTTATCGTGATGTGAAATAAATCGTATGAACTTTCAAGTGATGGTAACTGAAGAGTAAGAGCAGCTTTTTAAGGAATTGTAATAAAAAATGTAAAGAATTAATTAAGGATGAAAAAATCTTAAACAAAAAGGTTTTGATATGAAAAAAACATTCATATCAAAAAACGATTTGAACAACGGGTTGAGGTTCATGCAAAAAAAAGAACTTCATCATCGCGGTGATTTGCCACTTACGACTCCCAAAAACCATCTTCATCATCATCATCACCATCATCATCACCAATATCGCAATTGTCTTCTTGACTACTAAAAATTTCAAGTAGATTCAAACAAAAAATGACCGTTAAAAAATTTTTTATAAAAATGTAACGATGAAGAGACGGATTATAAGAGCTAAGCCCCATGATGCCCACATCCGTCCTTGAAAACATGTGTTTATATGATGTAATGATATCACGTGAAATTCTGAACGGCCTAATTTTTTTATTAAATCACTTCTAATTCCAATAACTTACCATTCAAGTACTTCGTCTTCATTCATCAAATCTCCTTCATAGATAGCAGGAATATGATTTTCAAAGTAAACCAAGGCAGGTAAGGTATCTAAACCATATTCCTTTGCCTCATCTTCATCATCCATCCTGACAATTGTGATTCCTTCTTTCTCCAATTCATCATCAATATTTTCCAATTCATTCAAAATTCTTATATCTTGTTTGTCTTCTTTATCATCTGTAAAAAATGAGAATTTTAGTTTGAGTTTCAATTCAATTCAATTTTTTTCCTTACAAAATATGACAGCAAGATGCTTTTCGGTTTCAATCAATTTATCTTTCATTTCATCTGTAACTTCAGGGATTTCCTCGAATTTCTTTTGATGAATGAGCCAGTTCAAGACAGATTCTTCTTTCATTAAATCACCTTCGTATACATGTGGAATTCCGTTTTCATAAAATACCTGAAATAGATTTTCATTTCATTCATTTTTTACAGGAAATGAAAATAAAAATTGAACTTACAAGTGTTGGGAACTCATCAATGCCCCATTCTTTGGCCTCACCATCATCATCGATTTTCACGAATGCAATGTCATGTTGATCACATTCGTCATCGATGTTTTCCAACTCAGATAAAACACTCTTTGATTTCTTTTGGTCTTTGTCATCTAAATGAATAGTTTGCTATGATTAATTTTGAGACTTTGAAGGAATTTCAATTTAACTTACAAAACAAAACAGCTACATGTTCCATTTTATCAATGATGGCTTCCAACATTTCATCTGTGATATCTTCAATTTCATCTGAACTTGTCTCTTCTTGGACCCACTTCAAAATTGCATCTTTATTTGCAATATTTCCTTCATAATGATTTGGAATTCCCTTTTCGTACAAGACAAGTTTGAGATGACCTTTGCCAACTTTTGCATCTCCATCGATCTTCACGAATTCAACGTCCATTTCTTCGAGATCATCGTCAATATCTTCGAGGAGATCGAGGATTTTTGCTGCTTTTCTGTCATCGTTTTCATCTGAGAATGGAATTGAATTAAGATTTTTATTTTGTCTTATGAAGTTTTCACTTACAATACAAGGCCAATACAGATTTTCCTGCCTTAACCATCTCTTCAAGTCCTTCACTGGTAACATCTTCAATTTCTTCATCACCAAATTGCTCTGATAACCAGGCAAGAACTTCTTCTTCGTCCTCTAAATTGTCTGTATAGACAGTGGGTTCTTGTCTTTCAAAGTAAACCAAAGCAGGGACCTTTCAATTGAAAGTAAACTAATCAAATCGATTTTTCATCATTTTCATTGAGAATTTACCTTCTTAACGCCATAAGCTGGCAAAGCATTATTATAATCTGTTTTGACCAATTGAACACCATATTTATCTAGATCATCATCGATATTTTCGAGTTCGGTCAAAATTGCTTCAGATTTTTCATCGTCTTTAATGTCTAATGAAAATAACAGAGTTAAATGCAATTATTTGATTTTGGAAAGAGAAATTTACTTACAAAAATAAACGACTAGTCTTTCGGCATTCGTAATTAATGTTTGAAGAGTTCGTCCACTACTTATATCCTCAATAGCATCATCTTCATCACCAGTAGATTTATTTTCAATTAACCACTCAAGTACGTCTTCTTCTCTTGATAATGAATCTAATTGAAATTTTCATTGAGATGAAATTAAAATTATATCAAATTAAATTAAGACATTTAATCTTACTTTCATAAATAATTGGAATTTGATGACGATAATAAACGAGCTTTGGTAATTCACCCAAATTATATTCACTTGCTAGCTCTTCATCATTGATTTTGACGAAAGCAATTCCAAGTTGATCTGCTTCATCATCAATGTTTTCTAATTCCATGAGGGCTTTTGCACTTTTCTTGCAATCAGATTTGTCTGAATTAAATGAATATTGTCTTAAAAAAATGTAACTGTCATTTTAAATTTAACATTTCATACAGAAAAGTACAGCAATGTATTCAGTGTCTTCCACAATCTTTCCAAGAATTTTTCCATTGACTTCTTCAATACGATCTGGCAGGTCCATGGCTTCAAGTGAAGTCAAGAAATCTAAAAGTGCTTCCTCATTCATCAAATCACCATCGTATATGATTGGCTCTTTCTCTCTTTTTTTATTTAAATTGAGATTATAAAAAATTAATTAAATAACTTTCTCGTGATTAATGATAAATTTCATATTATTACCTAAAGTAAGTCAAAGCTGGAAAATTTTTAATGCCATATTGTTTTGCCAAACGTTTGTCATTAATTTTGACAAAATCGACACCAAATGAATCAGTCTCGTCATCTATTTTTTCAAGTTCAGAAAGTACCTTATCGCATGTGACACAGCTTCTTGTATCTGTAATAAGGGAAATTAATGTGAATTTTTTTGTTAATCCATCGAAATACAATTTAAAAATATTTCATAAAAAATAAAAGAATTTTTCATTAATATTTATTTTTTTATTTAAATGAGAAGAAGAAAAAAATCGTTTAAAAATATTTCACTTCACTAAGAGCACATATCACACAGTGATTTTCTTTTTGTTTATATTTGATATCATTTATCAAGGTCATATACACATTTTCTCTATTTAATTTTGTTGTTTTTTTTTTTTTCTTTATTAAATTTTATTAACTCATTCTCTGTTTCATAATTTTTATTTTAAATTTTTTATACATATTTTTTTTAATTTTTTCATGAAAATATGAACTCTAAACGTGTTGATACATTTTTTTTCCTCTGTCTAATGTTAGACATTGTGATCACAATAGAATGGTATGTAAATTTTTTATATGAATAATCTTTTTTTTGTACGTTCCATATTTATGACAAAGTCCTGAAGTAGATTCAAAATAAAGATTTCCTTATAACGCTACGATCTTTTCCCACCAGACCATTTCATTAGAACCCTGAAAGTTTTCGCTCGTTCCAACATTAATCTTAAAATCATGATTCAGGCAGTTGTCATAAGCTTGTTGAAGCGGTTTATACAACCTGACGTGGTTTTTAGAGTCATTCGATAGCACCTATGCGTTTATGTAGAAAGAAAGCAGAACCAAAAACATGGTTCAGACTCTTACTACTGCAGAAGAACAACAGCAATGTAAATTTTACCTAAGGTTAGGTTAGGTTATGTTTTGCAAAGGCACCACCGCTTTCTGCAGCTCATCGATCAGGATTCGTGTGGCACCTGGTCTGTAGAGTTTTTTTTTAATTTAAAGTCACAGTCTTTATACATTTAAATTAAAAAAACAGGAAAAACCTCCACACATGGATACTTCTAGTGCATTCACTACCAATACCCGTCTTACTATTTCCCTCACTGTCAAGCAGCAATGCTTAAAAAATAATACTTTTTCTCTCAATAATAAATTAACTCTGGCGATTCTCAATAATAGCCTTATAGCTTTAACAGAGTCTGTAGAGTGAGCAATCATTCCAAGTAGCCAAGCTTAAGTCCTTATTTCGCTTCAGCTTCATTGCTGGCCTTCTCTTTTGCACTTCTTCTTCGTGCGTCTCGTTTGATTGATGTTTGATTAACGGTAGGGTTGTTAGCTCTATTTGCAACCCTCCTCCTTTACCCTGCCTTGCAATAGGCATGACTAACAACACTTTTCTTATAACATGGCAGAGCTCGCCTTATGTTAGCTGAAGTGATCTGATAAGCTATGAAAATTTGAACTCAAATTGAAATAAGATGTTTTTAGTCACATAGTATTCTGGCTAGTCAAATTGATTCAAATTAATCTACATTGTCAATTTTCTTACTCATTTTTTTTGACTTTTATCTTCCTTTCTTTTCTCTTTAAAGGTGTTCAAACGGGATGAACTGGAAGAGTTAGTCTTTCTCATGATTGATTTGGTTCAATTGGAACTTTAATTGATCTCTTTTTTTTTGTTCTTATAGCCTTTTAAAATGTGTGTTCCAGAATTTGACTAAGAAACTTGTTTCAAAAGGTCTTCTATCATAATTTGGGCTCAATATTGAACTAAGTACAGATTTGCGCTATAACAACTCAATCGACTCATAGGTGTCGATCCTGGTGGTCTATCTCGACTGGTTATCATTTTGGAATGATGACATAGTTTGACCATCCTTCTTATATTGAGGTATTTCATTGATCTCACTTTGTTTTGATTAATCATTTAATTTTACATACCTTTTAATGCATTTCATACCCATCTAATATAATTTTTATTATAGGAAACTGTGAATCACTTTTAATATAAATCATATTTTTGATATTTTTTTTACTGTAAATTGTTTATCCTTCAACAATTACAGAAGAAGATCAAAGAACATTTCGACAGTATCTGGATTCGATAATGATTTTTTCATTTGTAATTTTATTACACTTTTTTATGAACATCTCAATAATTAATGATCGTTTTTAAGGCACATAGAAATACGAAATGATTGACTGTTTAACTACATATCACATATTTTATTTTATTTTTTTTCGTATTTGATTTGAATTAGGTTATGATGGTGTTCAATATGTGTAATTTTCTTTTAACTTTACTTTTATTTACTAATTTTTTTTCTCACTTCATATTTAAAAGTTCTGATAGTATTTTTTTGGAGGTTTCGTTACAAGTTCAAAAACACCTGTTGCTATTTCTGAGTATCCAGTTAATTTTTCATTCATAAATATTTTAAAAATATCTCTCATATTTTTGATTGTATTGTTTTTTTTTTAATGTATACATGTGTATGATAATCTATCATCATTATAATAAGAAAATGTGCATGTGTTTGTATATCACAGACGTTGAAATGATTTTCATTTTCTACTTAGTTTTTCTTTTTACACAAAACGTTTTGTGTAAGAATTTTTCTAAAAATAAACCTTTCATTTAGTTTTACAATATTTTTTCTTCTTTTAATTCAAACCACTTTTCTTATGATCTATTTCACACTTTATTCTTTTTTTCGATTTATTTTTCATGAAATTTTTGTACTTTTTTCCTTCTTTTTTTTACTTTAAACTCATTTTTTTTCTTTTTTTTATATGAATATCACTTACACCAGAATACAGCTACATAATCCTTATCCTGAAGTATTCTTTCTAATTGTTTTGCATTAACTTCTTCTATAACTGGTTCTACATGATTGCTGGGCTGAGATGGAGGAGGACTGGCAGATGATTTTTTTGCACATTCCGATAATTGAAAATTAACACTACTTAATACTAAGTACCACAAAAAGGTGACGATTAAACCTTTCAGACGGTTCATTCTTTACATTACTAAAGTAGTGCTTCCTAAGAAAGTTGATTCGTTACTGAATCAAAGGACTGAAATACAGAAGCAAGAGAAATTTCATTTGACTATCTATGAGATATACGGGTCTAAATATAAGTCCCATACAAAATTCACAAAGACACTCTTAAATTTTTCGATTTTAAAATAAATTAATGCTTACCACACCATTTGTAGATGAAAATTGAAACTCAATTCTCATATAAGCAAAAAAATCATTTTCTTGATCAAAATCACATTTTAAAGTCATAAAAATTCAAAAAACAAAAATTTATAACTTCAGTAAAAATTTTAAATTTAATCACATTGCATCTAAGTAACGGAAAAGCAACACGCAACAAAAAACTCACCTGATCCTTACCTGAAATACGGCATCACTTTTAATGTGCTTCCTTGCACTACATTTCAAATCAGTACGATATCGCTTCCATGAAACCTTCAAATAATTTATTTATAATAACAAAAAAAGTGTCTAGTATAAGATTTGCAAAAATATTGTTCTTCCGAAAGTTTTTTTAAAAAGAAAGTCTTCTGGTCCAAATGGATGATGATCTTGGAAATTTGGATGACGTTCACTATGATGGCAGCAGAATATTTTCAGGATTAGCTGAAATATTTGGAATAAGTGTGGATTTGGTAAATATCTCTATAAAAAAAAATATATAGTTCAATATAAAATTTGTATCATCGATATAAGTGTGTGATAAAAGTGAACAAATAAATGACATCATTTATGTATATTTAAACATTACATGACTGTTAAAACAAACAAAAATTTAATTGTCCTAAAAAACGGAAATCAATTTTTGACCATTATTTGACAAAAACTCGCTTATTATACTGATAAGCTATCATTGTCTTTTTTTTGTGTTGAAATTTGAATAATTTTGTGTCAAAAAAAATTGACAATAACTTAACAAAGGATTTTAATAAGATCATATTAAAGACTATCAAAAAAAACCTGAATCGTACGTGATGAGTTATAAAATTATTGTTATGTATGAAAGTGAATGGACAATAAAATGATGTAAAATTTGGTACTTTTTGGAAATATTTTGCATTTTTCATTACAAAAATTGGGTCATTTTACATTTTATTGTAACTATTTTTAGTATGTGAATTATATCACGAGTGTTTTACGTTAATTTTGGAATGACCTTAATAGGATAAAGTGATTGAATTTACAAAACAAAGTTAGAATATCATTTATTTCATGAATAATCTTTGTTTGTTATTTGAAAAAATTTATATTTAATCATTGTCTAGATAAGATTTTGACAAACAGAATTTGATACTGATTCATTCAATTAATTGTTTATTTTTAGGTGAACTTTTTGATAGTCCAAGTTTTGTCCTTGATATTAGCTTCTATATTCCGTACATACTTTCATCCAAATAAAGCATCAACAACAGTTCGTCATGTATTTTGCATCACATTTGGATTGCTATTTGGTTACTTCTGCTTTGGGCAGCAAGTTATTCACATTGCACTTTTACCAGCAATCTGCTACATTGTTATTCACATTGTAGACCCAACTGTCGTACAAAGGTGAGGATTCCTTTATCACTAGTTCAATATTTGCATTTGAAAGGAAAAAAAATTATCAATCTTATTCTTATTATTTATATAGTCAATATTCTATATAGAAAAAAAAAGATGCAAAAACAAATGAAGCAAATAATTTACAATAATAATTATTTATTTTTAGGACGGTGATGATTGTTGCTCTCTTGTATTTGTCATGCATACACTTTCATCGTCAATACTATGACTATGGTTCATATTCACTAGATATAACTGGACCATTAATGATTATTACACAAAAAGTGACAAGTATTGCTTTTAGCATACATGATGGCTTAGCATGTGAACTCGAAGTAAAATTTTTCTATTATGATTAATTGAAATATTTTCATGCTCAATATCTTTACTTTTGTCTTGAAAGGAACTTTCGAAAAATCGTCAATATCATTCACAAAGACTTCAAAAGTTACCATCTGCATTGGAATTCTTCTCATATGTTCTGCACTTCCAAGGGATCATGGCTGGTCCACTTGTATTCTACCAGGACTACATTGAATTCATCGAAGGAACAAATATTTTGAAACATTCTTCAATGCAGGTGAGAAAAGAAAATTAAAAAAATATATTTCATCAAATTGAAGGCTTCATTTGAGGATACTTACCGATATACTAACACGAAAAATCTCAACTTTACAATCTCAAATGTGTCATTTTCCGATTACTCAATTTGAGTTAAAGGCTAGATCAGCGTGCAGTCTGCTCGAGATAAAGCTTCAGTCCCTCTGATGATGTTTAATGTAGTGCACGGGCCCATTGTGGCAGTGTAGGCTCAATAGCCGCCCTTTAAATCTGATCTGATCAAACACGAAAAATATCAGAGCAATATTTAAGCTGTATTATTTATTCATTTTTCATTTCAGAATACTCAGGATAAAAAATTAGGATTGGTAGTTGAACCTAGTCCATTCAAACCAATAATTAATAAGATTATTGCTAGTATAATATGCGCTTACATATTCATGACGTTTAGAAAGGTGTTCCCAATAAAAAATTTAAAAGGTAATTAACGATTATTTTTTTCAAATTCTTCGATCAATTCAACACCAATATTTTT
The DNA here is from genome assembly GCA_900002565.1 of Culicoides sonorensis. NCBI lineage: Eukaryota > Metazoa > Arthropoda > Insecta > Diptera > Ceratopogonidae > Culicoides > Culicoides sonorensis. The sequence goes on along the minus strand of LN483446.1, from coordinate 166,527 downwards.
CCGTTATCAGATGATGACTTCCTAGATGACGCAAACATTTTTTACAAATTTTGGTTCATAATGATGGCAACAACAGTTGTCAGATTTAAGTATTATTTTGCATGGTTAGCTGCCGATGCAATTTGTAATTGTTCTGGTTTAGGATTTAACGGGTATGACGAAAATAGATCTCCAAAATGGGATTTAATATCCAATATTAATGTGATTCCTTTTGAGGTTTGTAATTTAACTTATCATAGTATGGTCAAAAAATAATGTTTTCCTTTTTCATAGTTTGGTTTAAGTTTCCGTGACAGTATCAACAACTGGAATATCGGGACAAATAGATGGCTACGTATGGTCGTCTACGATCGTGTTCCGGAAATGCGATCTAAAAATACAGTTCGTACTACTTTAACTTTTGCACTTAGTGCATTATGGCATGGATTTTATCCTGGATATTATGTGACATTTGCAACTGGTGCCATTTTTGTTATGTCTGCTCGTGTGGTGAGTTTAGCTAATAATTTTCAATGAAATTATTTCCTCAGGGTAATTCACATTTTACATTTATAGGCACGTAAATTATTCCGTCATCATTTCCAATCCACACAAGTTTCCAGGACAACGTACGATTTTATGACATTTTTAACAACCAGAATTTTTATGGCATACGCAACATTTCCATTTGTATTACTTGAATTCCAAGTAAGAAATAATTGTAGAAAGAAATTATTCAATTTTTTTTAATAAATTAATTTTTAGGCTAGTCTACGAGTGTACCTGAAACTGTACATGTGCCTTCACATAATTGCAGCAGTAATAGTAATTTTATTGCCACCGTCAAAACATCAACAAAACCTCAATTCAGGAAGTATAAAAGAAAAACAGTCTGTTCCATTAACGAAAATTAATGGTGAAAATAATGAAATTAACAATTACACCGGTAAAGACATATCACACGATTTTGAAAAATTGACAAATCGCATCAAGGACAAGTTGGGAAAAGAAGCACACAATATTGAAGAACTTTTTGATAAAACTGTCGCAGGCATAACAGAGCTCACTGATGACTCAAAGAAAATAATCGATTCAGTTAATCGCTTTATTCCAAATGAAAATCATCTACGTAAACGTAACATAAATGATCCCAGTGAATGTGAGCTATTTGTAAAGAAAGAGTCGGGAGCATTTAACTGTTCAGCACAAAACTCTAATGTCTTACCATCTGTTTTTAGTAATGTCAATGCGAAATAAATTTTTTTTAATTTTGACACACAATAAAATTAAAAAATCTGTGACTTTATCACTTTTTTTTTATAGGTATTGATCACAGAAAGTTAACACATTTTGCATAAATTTATTATAATTAGTAGCGTAACAAACAAAAAAATTATAAAAAAATAACTATCAATGAGTTGTAATTGAAAAAAAAACAAAAAAAAACTTAATGAACAAATATGCATTGGAAAATATAATATAAAATATTATTATGAAAAAGCACAAAAATTTGATCTCTTTCATTTTAATGGACCTTTCATTAAAATTAACATCATTGAAGGCTTCAAGGACGGTTTAACGATCAAAACTCAAATTATTGTTAAGACCAATTTGTTCCATGAATCGTACTTCACTGAGCTTATTGAGATATGAGTAATTTTTTGAAAATAAACCGCTAACTCACAAATGTAAACATTGCAGATCAAAATAAGCTTTTTATGTACTGTTGATATCAGAGATAAAAAAATACTTGATTGCAGGAGATCAGGCAATGCTGTATTTTTATCTACCCTACCAGAAATAATTCCGTTAATTTAAAATTATATCGAAAGTCGATAACTGGTATGTAATGTAGCACTGCTGAATCCCTGCCAACATTCAAACGTACAAAATTGACGACAGATTCCACTCAGTTTTTATGTGTACTTTTTATTAATAGGAAGTTTTTACTTTTCCAAAAATAAAAAAAGATTAAAAATAAAATGGCTGAGAGTAAAAGTGCTTTAATTGCTAAATCAGTGTCAAAGCACGCAGGCCGTGCCAAAGAAAAGGTATGTTCAGTGAAAAAGCCATGAAAACCTCATGAGATTTTATCCTCAAATTATCATTCCATTTCGGAATGAAAATAGATTAGAAATTGCTCACTTGTTAGAAGTTATGTTTAAAAATAAACACTGTGCAAATACATACACACACACACATAAGTTGTGTGTGTCACTTTTATGTATGTACGGCACAAGCTTCAGTGTCAGGTTTTACTATGTGAATTAATGATGATCACATTTAAAATCGGTTTCATCTCTTCACAAAATAAATATACTTTTTGAAAATTGTAAAAACACAAAAAGCAAATGAAAAACAAAAATTCGATACATCAACATAGGACTCACATGTAATTTATAAATGAACAAAAAAAATCGAAAAATTTCCTTCACATATAATTTTTTCTTCTTCTTCACATTCTCTGTGCATATTTGAGTGAAGAGAAATCTTTTATTATTATTTTTATGTTACAAAAATTGTTTTTTCCTTCATCTCTGTTCATATCAAAGCTTTTTTACACCCACAGTCGGTGATTATACATCTCACACAGAGATATATCTAAGCAAAAAAAAATTATTTATTATGACATGAAGATAAAATTATTTGAAAAACAATGAACATCTCACGTGGCTACCTTGAATCGATAAAAATTGTACAAAATTACCTGTTGCTCATCTTTTAGATGTCTATGCAAAATGTACAGAATTAAATAACGGTTTTAATTTTGGTTTGTTCTCAAAATTTAAGAGAATTTAATTATTTTCATTATGAAGAGCGCTCGCTAATTTATTTTAAATCCAAAAATGGATTAAATATCAATTGTCGTGCTAATTAACGATCTTAAGTGAAATAAAGGTCAGCTTATCGTATTAGATAACAAGATTAAATTTTCAATGTTGAATATTGTGCTTGTATGAGATACAAAATGACTTGTACTTTAAATTTTATTGGTGTTTTAATTTGAAGTGACAAAAATTTATCTTATGATCATAAGTGTCATGAAAATTTTAACCCATTCAAGTCTTGTCACATTTTTTAGGGAAAAATTAGTCATGTAAATTTTTTTCATTGAAATTGAAATCGAATTTTAAACTCAATAAAAATGAACATGAATCTGAAATTTTTTTCTCAAAATCTGCCTTTAATGGGTCAAAATTAATGGCAGTAATGGGTTAATTTTGTCAAATGAAGCGAATTTTTCTTGTGAAAGTCAATAAAACATTTCAATTTTTAACATAAATTGTACTAAGTAAATAACAAAACACCTCTCTCTCTCTCTCTAAAAAAACATCATTTAATAACCAAAACAGTTACCGCATTTTTTTTTAATTTTAATTTTCAAATTATATTGAAATTCAAGACAAAAATTTAATACACATTTACGTAAAGTCTATTAAAAAAAAAAAACATTTGTGTTATTTTTTTTGTTCATTTCATTAAATTTAGAAGTGTTATAAAAATAATCATAATAATAAAATTGAAGTATGATTTTTTTTGTATATTTGTAAATAAATAATGTAGTAAATCAAATTAAAAAAATGTGAATTTGACGGTTTTTTTATGAACCATATGGTTATTTTTTTAATGATTTGTAGGTGGTTAGAAAAAAGGACAATACCACTTTAAAAAAACGTAATTGTCCTCAAGATATCAAAATTTTATGTGGGAATTTTACTTGATAAGTGATTTATATGCAAAATTGCTGTTAATCGGAATATGAATGACTGCAGATGACGAGACCGGCTTATTTGTCATCGTACATGCATTGGTCATAACTTATGGAGTTGCACGTTTTTCGTTCCCTTTAGAATGTCGTCTACATTGGCTCTCACCGTTTTGAGAGAATTTTCCAATGGCAATACTATCTATCATCCAATTTCCAACAGTCAAATAAAATATTTTCTTAATGATGACCATGATGCAGAGCCAATTGTAGGTCACTTTCAAAGTCGGGAGATCATTTTCTTGCACAACATTATACACTAATTGAGTGACACTAAGTTGTATGGCAACCACCACCTTCTTTTGTTTTGTTTGGGGATCGATGAAGACTGACATTGAAATACAAGCCTCATAACGGTAATTATTTCGAATGTATTAACTAGACTATGACAGCCCCTTGGACTCGCTACTTATAGAAGATCAATTTTAAACAGGGTCGGATTCAGGAATTTTCAAAGGGGAAGTTTCTTGAAATTAATAGTATGACTACTCACAAATATGAAGGCATTCAGGGCTATGAGCCCTCTTTTAGTGGTAAATTTGTGGGCCTTCTAGCCCAAATGAGAACTGTCTTTTTAGAGTGCAAGGAATTCTAACAGAATACCAGAGCCGAAAATAAATCTCAACCCATCCGTGTCTTCTCTTGTCCCTTCTAAGTCTGTCCCTGAATTCAATTTGTTTTTGTAATCATTTCTAATTAATCTGAAATCAGGACCTTTACAATAGGGCCGGAAGAAGAAATTTTCTTCGAAGGGGCTCGGAGCCCGTTTCAGTGGTAGCTTGACAATATGAGTACTCTAGTAAATGGCAGAAAAACCATCTTGTTCGCTTGAATGTAATTTAGTCAAATACAACTTTTAAAGATAATCAAACAGAATGCCAGGGCTAAAAAACAATCTTAAACCACCGTTGCCTATCCTTGTTCGCCTAAGTCCGGCCCTAAATTTTAATTATTTTTTTTATCATCATATTCGAACCAAACTACTCACTTGAAATCTTCTCACAAGCCTAAGCTTTGACTATTCGAAATTAGACTCAGAAATACAAGCTCAAATCTGTCAATTCACAAATCAAAACTCAATTTAGAAATCTCATCTAATTTCCTAAGCTCGCATATCGTAATTGACACATTTTCGCTGTAACATGATATTTTCTATTTCTATGTCAAAACGTAAAATCACTACATTTTACCTCACACCCTATCAATAATTGGTGCTAATTTGTAACCAATATAATTTTACGCATCACAACCACAATTTAATGTAGACCAAAGTAAATGCCCTTGAAATTCGACTTCAAACACCAAACACACTGCATATTATTATTACACATTTCACATTTATGGACTTTATTATAAATTTCAACCTTAAAATTTGTATAAAAAAATTTAAACTCACTTTCAGTTTGAAAGATGGAGTAGGTGTCAAAAAAGTAATCTTACCTTAGAAGGATGTATGAAATTTGTACCCGTTTAGATCATTCCTACTTAATGCTTATTCATTTAATTTTATGATATGAAACGATATTTTTCTTAAAAAAAAAATTACTTGGATTTAAAAAAAAATAACAAAATTCTGTTTCATATCAATTTTTTTTTGTATGAATTTTATCATAAGGCGATTCACATTTATTTTTAAATGTTAAATGTTTTTCGAGTCCCCCTTGAAAATGAGGGGGGAAATTCAATGGAAAATGTTAAGAAAAATTGGAATTAAATGGAATTGAATCATTTTTATACTCAATTTTGACAGGAGACTCAATTTCCAATTTTCCAATTAAAGAACTAGACTGAAGTTATCAATGACCCTGTCAACCTTGGATAGGGGTTTGTAGGACCCTCCTTGACATGTCCCAAGTATCATCAACGCCTTTTACCCTACTAAAGTACCCCAAAAAAACTTTTAATGCCCCCCACCCCTCCCCCTTGAGAGGGGGTCTCATTTGAAATGTGAACCCTCACACAAAACATTGAAAAAATTAGTTTGAATCGCCTAAGTTGAAAATAATTAAGATTATTTACTAATTTAATTGAAAAAAACGCAGATTACTAGATCATGATTTCATATTTAAATGTTTTTTTATCTCATTTTATTTTTTACAGATACTGCAAAATCTTGGAAAAGTAGATCGTACTGCTGACGAAATTTTTGATGAACATCTTAATAATTTTAACAAACAACAATCAAGTGCCAATAAATTACAAAAAGAGTTTAACAATTATATTAGATGTGTTCGAGGTAAGAAAAAAAATACGAAATTCAATTAGCACTACAATGCAAAAATTAATCGAATTAGCTTAATTTAAGTCTTAGGAAAAAAAACCTCACTCTCATTTTTTTCAATTTAAAACTTAACTTAAATTTAATTTCAAAATATTTTTATATATTATAGAGTTAGAAAAAAATATAAATGAAAAAAATATTTCTGAAATTAAAAAAAAAAGTAACTTAATCTTCTATTTTTATTATAATTTATGTCTAAAAGCAATGCAACTGACTTTGAATGGCTGATATTAAAACTTAAAAAGGTAGATTCGTAATAGATTTTGTCCTATATTTCGTTTCTTTTTTTAATTAATTAAAGTCTCAGGGTCTGTTTATTGTCTATTTTCATGTTTTTCATTTCAATAAAAAAAATATATATTAAAAAAATTAAAATGTGTGTATGTGCGTCATCTGTTATGAGACGAAAAAAATAAATTTAATTTAAAAATTTTACTTGTAGCCACTCAAGCTGCTTCCAAAAATGTTATGGACGTTATAACAGAAATTTACGAATCTCAGTGGGTTGGAGCTGATGCATTAGCGGTCCAAATGTCTTCGATAGAAGTGTTATGGCAAGATTTTTCGCATAAGCTAGGCGATCAAGTATTAATACCGTTAAACACCTATACAGCTCAATTTCCTGAAATGAGGGTAAGAAAACTCATTGAATTTCAATGGAAATTTATTAATGAAATTTAAAATTTGATTACAGAAAAAAATTGAAAAACGAGGACGGAAGTTAGTCGATTTTGATTCACAACGACATTCATTTCAAAATCTTCAAAGCAACTCAGTCAAGAGGAAGGATGATCTTAAGGTGACCTCCTTTGATTAATTTAATTTTAGCTCTGTGAAGTTTTTCCCGATTTTTTTTACATTGTTAACAATTTTAGGGAATTTTCTCGACTAATTCCGATCATTTCCGCTTTTTCACTGTCACAAATAATTTGACGTAAATTGACACCTTAATTTTTTTTATAATTTTTTAACAGTGTAAAAAAAATCGGGAAAAACTTCACATTGCTTTCATTTTCAATGCAACTTCTTTCAAACCTAATTTAAATTTCATTTCATTTTCATTGACTCAGATCACGAAGGCAAAAGAGCAGCTAGACGAAGCACGAAGAACATACGAAATATTAAATACAGAACTGCATGATGAGCTTCCAGCTTTATATGACTCAAGAATATTATTTTTGGTATCTAATTTGCAAACACTTTTTGCATCCGAACAAGTCTTCCACAGTGAAACGTCTAAAATTTTTGCTGAACTCGAGGCGATCGTTGATAAATTGGCAACTGACTCCCAAAAAGGATCATACACATTTAAAAAAACTCAAGGTAATAAAATTTAATTGAAATCACTCATAAAATTCAACATAAAAATTTTCACAGTTCCGTCCAGTCCGAGTTCATCTCCATCCAAGTCAGCTGAGGTTTCAATGAATAACACGAACGGATTTTCTTCACCATCAAAGGAAAATTGTAAGTTCGATGAAAATCTTAGCAAAAGCACGCTCCATTGATATTGTGACATATAGAAATAGAAATCGCTTTAAATGTTTTTTTTTTCAACGCAATTTACATTGAAATGTTAACCTAATTTGTGTTTGTTTTCTGCATTTATCTAACAATTTCAGCTAATAATTACCCAAAAGAAACAGAGGAACAAACAACACCAACATATCAAAACACATCAGAAATAGCTTCAATTACTAATCCTAAGAATATGACGGAAAACGAATCAGACATTAATAAAAATGTTGAAGTGAAATCAGAAGACAAAAAGCCAGGTAGGTGATCCCCTGTTTGTTGTCCTGTTTTGGTGTGATTCCATGAAATGAAATGAAATTTCAATTATTATTTTCATTTAAATTTCAATTTAAAATTTTTATTTTTAGACATTAAATCACAGGACTTACCTGAGGGCGTTCTCTACAAAGTACGTGCCACATACAAGTATAATAAGGAAGATACTGACGAATTGAGTTTTGATGTTGGCGATGAAATTCTTGTAATTGAATATGACGATCCAGAAGAACAAGTAAGAAAAAATTCGATTTTCAATTCAAATTACATTTAATTTAACGGTTTTTTTTTCATTTTCCCTTTCAAATAGGAGGAAGGTTGGTTAATGGGCATGAAAGAATCGACGGGCGAAAAGGGAATGTTTCCAGCTAACTTCACTAAACCAATTTAAATTTTTATAACAAAAACAAACCCCAAAAAACTAAAAACAAAAAAAAACATGAAAACAAATCGATCGAATAGTTAAATCCTCATCATTAATTTATGTAACCATCTTAATTTTATTTTAGATTTTTTTTCTGCGATGTAATTTATCTTAAAAAAAATACATTGCTCTTATAGATTATGTTGTTGTTCGTTGTGCTGTTTTAAAAAAAATATATATTAAAAAAAAAATAATTAATTAGGTTATAGAAGGTTTAATTTTTTTGGCCAAAACACTTGCATTATTTTAACAATTAATACAGAATCATTTTAAGTAAAAAATAAAATGTATCAGTTATTTACAACATTAAAAGGATGTTTTTTTATATCGCTGATATCAATGAAACAAAACTTTTTAAGATTTTCTTTACACTGTTTAAAAAAAATTAGAGTGCCTTAAAAACTTCTGGGACAGAGAAAAATCGTAATATGATCAGAGCATGTCCAGAAAAATCAGAAAATGGATGATCAAATCGAAATTTTTTCAAAAACTTCAAAATGTAAAAATTTTTCGAAAAAATCAAAATGGCGGAATTTTTTAAAAAACTAAAAGTTAAAATTAAAATTCCTCCTGAAAGAGTTTTTAAAATTTGACGTTTCTCTGTTCATTTTGACAGTTAAAATTCTTCTTGAAAGAGTTTTTCAAATTTGACGTTTCTCTGATAATTTTGACAGTTAAAATTCTTCTTGAAAGAGTTTTTTTTTTAAATCTGACGTTTTTCTGTAAATTTTGGCAGTTAAAATTCTTCTTGAATGATTTTTTAAAATTTGACGTTTCTCTGTTCATTTTAACAGTTAAAATTCTTCTTGAAAGAGTTTTTCAAATTTGACGTTTCTCTGATAATTTTGACAGTTAAAATTCTTCTTGAAAGATTTTTGTTTTAAATTTGAAGTTTCTCTGTTAATTTTGACAGTTAAAATTCTTCTTGAAAAAGTTTTTAAAATTTGACGTTTTTCTGTTAATTTTGTCAGTTAAAATTCTTCTTGAAAGAGTTTTTTTGAATTTGACGTTTCTCTGATAATTTTGACACTTAAAATTTTTCTTGAATTTTCACAGTAGTTTCAACATTTTGAAATTTCCGTCATTTTGAAAAGTTTCTCTATTTTGAAAAAAATATGGAAAAATCGCACATTTTAGACCGTTTTCCGATAATTTTGTCCTGATGAGTATTCAGAAGTTTTGTAAAAATTTCAAATAAAATTTCAATCAAAACACTCATTTTAGTGCACATTTGATTTAAAAAAAACAACTTTTATTCAAAATTAATTCAATTTTTTTTTTAAATATTTTTTTATATATGTAAGAAATGTAAATGAAAAATCTAAATAGTGAGTCTAAACATCTTATTGATTATTGTAAGTAGAAATAAGCTGATTCATGATTGCTGTCAATCTCGCTCGTTTTTCCGGACTATTAACGAAAACGACTTTCCTTCCAACTTCAGATGACGCGAACATATTTTTAAATCCTTTTTTGTTCTTTTGCGGTGATAAAACGAGTTCAATTCCTTTGTCACATTCCGTCACTGTGCTAAATGCATTCCATTGATGAGACCACTCAGATTGCCATCCACCAAACAAATCGTTCTTTGAAGCGTAAATTATTCGATGATCTGTGAACAAAATCGCTTCCTTATTCTCATAAATCACTTCATAATTTTTGAAACTGTCTGTTGCGGCGAATTTTCCTTTGTCGACCTCCCTACAAAAAAAATTGAAAAAAATTTAAATGAATTTTTTGAATTTAAATTCATTTAATTTCAAATCACCTTAATAATTTGTTCCCTTCTGCTTCTTTTTTGCTGTATGGTTTAAGCACATTATCTGAATGCAAAAATCTTGGTGGTCGTAATCGCAATGTTTCATTTGACAAGTCGGTAGCACTGAAAAATGTATAAAAATAAGGAAATAATGTAAAATCTGATAATATTTCAAAAAAAAATCAAAGAGACCGTTTAACGGCATCGAAACTGCCACTTGCAAAATCAACAAATCCAGCTGTAGGTCGAGCAACAAGTCCAACGGCACCTTTTCCAAGTCCTTTGAAGAAACCTTCGACACCTTCATGTTTAGCTCCACTGATAGGTTTGGTGAACACTCCTGTAACGCCATCGAAGACACCCTGAAATGTGTTAAATGTTAAATTTATTTTTTTTTTAACTTTATTCAATGTAAAATGTTACCATGACAAGCCCTTTTCCACTGCGAGCGATGCCTTCTTGTAAATTTTCTGGTTTTTTATTCAATGCATCACGACGACTTTTTTGATAATCCTTGTCGAATGTGAGTGCGGCCAATCCTTTACCCACAGCTCCCGTGATTCTTGGATTGAATTAATTGAATTTATGATAAAATGTCAGTTTAAATTAAAAACTTTTTTTATCTTACTTTGAAACTGCACCAGCAGCGCCTCCAACTGTATGTCCAAATAATGAGCGAATTCCAACGACGAGGCCTTCTGCGAATTCTCCTGGGCCTTGAATCGCTCCCTGGAATGGTTCATAAAACAAATCTTCGAAACCTTTAGTGAAACCAAGTACAAGGCCATATGGATTTCCAATGACATCAAGACCAAGTACGAGGACGTAAGCTTGTTTCAATGCCTGGCCTGTGTAATGTGAAACGCACTCTGATGTGAGTTGACGTTGTGTGAGAAATTGGAATTCCCTTTGGAAGAAGGCTAATCTGAACACGACATCGTTAATGTCTGTCAATGTAACACCAACTCCTTGTAAAATTGTTGACAGAATTCCAGGGAGGGCCGAACTCTCAGAGCCGGCCATACTGAATGACACGTGAATTTTCAATGGACCCAAATGTAAATTATCGTAAAAGTTCTTTTGTTCTTGTTGTGTTTGTACTGTGACATGTGCTAATAACGGTTGATTGTGTAATTCTAAATCTTTGATAAAAAGTTCTTTTGCCTCCTCTTCCGTTGTTTCGGATGAGACAATCGAGAAGATTTCATTGATAAACATAAGATCAACTTTTATATGGAATTCTTGCATTAAAACGTGTAAATATTTGAATTGTTTAACATTCGAGTGTGGAATTATCCGTTGAACTACACTCATTTCAATGAAAGGCTTCAATTCCATGGAAGTTGCTACACTACGCGGTGGAGGAACGGGAGCTAGCACTACCGGATAAATGCAGTCAGATAGTTGATTGTCAATTTGTATTCGATTTATCTGTGAAATTTAAATTTAAATAAAATTTTTTTTCCAATTTTTGAGAAATAACATTTAAATTTACTTTTGCATGCAACTGCATTTGATATGGAGATGTCTTCAATTCGACCCAAAGTCCAGGATAGAATGTCCGACGAATTTCTCGCTCGGAGGATTTTTTTGCCTTCATTTGATGGAAATTCACTTCCAACTTGCCTTCAATAGGAACATAACCGTATTCAGCTTTATTATTAATTTGATCACTCAAAAATTCCTGATATTTTGCCTCAACAACTTGTGATTCATGGATTTTCATTGACTTGAAGCGTGACTTCTTCTTTTCCTCCCATATTACACCTAAATTTCAATGGAATGAACTTAAAATTGCAAAAAAATTAAATTAAAATACAATTTTTTTTACCTGAACTCGCAATTCCAACATACATCACATCCTTTTGTGCCACACTATTGACAAGTGACAGCCCAATTCCATGGATTGCAACACTAATCTCCTGCGATACTTGATTAAAGCGATTTGTCGCTTGTGTTGCACTTGCAATGTCATCATTTTTGGAAAATAATAAAATTCTTTGTGTCCCATCTAAAAATGAAATCCACCAAATTGATTCATCGGAATTTTCATACTTGAATTTTCCAATTCCATCTTTTCGTAAATCATTTTCAATGGTTTTTGATCCATTATTCCATACAATACACCGATCACCGGCTGGGTCGACCCATGTGTAAAGCAATTTTGACATTGAACTTAATGAGCGTTTGTTTACATTTCCTTTCTCCCAAAATGTAATTGGGCGTTCAGTGTGATTGATGATTAGAGCTGGTGCATCGCCATGATGATAATTTGAGAATGTGATATAAACAGCTCCTTCAGTCACATGAACATCGACATTAATTCCGCCATATTGATTATTCAATTTAAGTAAAGTACATTGAACATCGGTATATTTAAAGGGATGTGTAACTTCCCTGGTATCCTCAGTTTTGACATGAAGCGTTTTATCATTATCAGATTTCGGCCATAACGGTGCACAATCGTCCGTTTTCAATTTAATCCATGCATCAGCTGGCCGTGAGTGTTCCTGGACTTCAATTGTGAAGGGAGCTCGATTTATCACCACATAATATGGCATAAATACAATTTGTTTTGTCAGTGAATTGTGAGTTAGGGTGTTGTGAACTGCGATTTGATATGTGACATCGTTAGTTTTGCAGGCAATTACACCACTTGAGCCGGCAGTGTCAAGTGAAAATTTCTCACACCAATCTCCGTTGCCGACACGAATTGTGGCCTTCTTTTTGCCATAAAATGACTTTTCTTTGAAGGAAAATAGGATTGGTTGGTTTAAGTTTGCAGGATGGTAGAGAATGTTTGTGGATTCATCACTGGCTCGGTAACTTAACAAAAGTCCGGTTTTGTTTATGAACCAAAATGGACAGTAAAGGGTTAACATCATGCCACTGTTCTTGTTTTCGCATCTATGAAAGAAATTTAAATTGAATAAAATATTAAGAAAATATGTGAATGGCCTATGTAAAGTTTTTATCCAATTTAGGTAAATTTCCCGATTTTTTAAAAATGTGTCATTTTTTTTTAAACTTCCACGACTTTCTCTTTAGTTTTTAAAAAATTCTTTAGTTTTTAAGAAATTCCTTGATTTTTAAAAAATTCCTTGATTTTTAAAAAATTTCTTGGTTTTTAAAAAATTCATTGATTTTATAAAAAATTCCTTTATTTTAAAAAAAAAATTATTTTGTAAAAAATTCAAAGTCACTTTGCATTGCTGTGACTTTTGATTAAACCACACCCCAGCAATAATTTTTGCACCGTTAAATCACTGAAATTCACACCTTTTTTTCGACTATAAGATCATTGAAATCGGATTAAATTTGATATTGTTTTGCTTGGAAAAACTTTCATGTGAGTCATTTTTATACCCATTTAGGGTTAGTGTCAAAGTCACTTTGCATTGCTGTGACTTTTGATGAAATCACACCCCAGCAATAATTTTTGCACCGTTAAATCACTGAAATTCACACCTTTTTTTTGACTATAAGATCATTAAAATCGGATTAAATTTGATATTGTTTTGCTTGGAAAAACTTTCATGTGAGTCATTTTTATACCCATTTAGGGTTAGAGTCAAAATCACTTTGCATTGCTGTGACTTTTGATGAAACCACACCCCAGCAATAATTTTTGCACCGTTAAATCACTGAAATTCACACCTTTTTTTCGACTATAAGATCATTGAAATCGGATTAAATTTGATATTGTTTTGCTTGGAAAAACTTTCATGTGAGTCATTTTTATACCCATTTAGGGTTAGTGTCAAAGTCACTTTGCATTGCTGTGTCTTTTGATGATACCACACCCCAGCAATAATTTTTGCACCGTTAAATCACTGAAATTCCACCTTTTTTTCGACTATAAGATCATTGAAATCGGATTAAATTTGATATTGTTTTGCTTGGAAAAACTTTCATGTGAGTCATTTTTATACCCATTTAGGGTTAGTGTCAAAGTCACTTTGCATTGCTGTGACTTTTGATGAAATCACACCCCAGCAATAATTTTTGCACCGTTAAATCACTGAAATTCACACCTTTTTTTCGACCATAAGATCATTGAAATCGGATTAAATTTGATATTGTTTTGATTGGAAAAACTTTCATGTGAGTCATTTTTATACCCATTTAGGGTTAGTGTCAAAATCACTTTGCATTGCTGTGACTTTTGATGAAACCACACTCCAGCAATAATTTTTGCACCGTTAAATCACTGAAATTCACACCTTTTTTTCGACTATAAGATCATTGAAATCGGATTAAATTTGATATTGTTTTGATTGGAAAAACTTTCATGTGAGTCATTTTTATACCCATTTAGGGTTAGTGTCAAAGTCACTTTGCATTGCTGTGACTTTTGATGAAACCACACCCCAGCAATAATTTTTGCACCGTTAAATCACTGAAATTCACACCTTTTTTTCGACTATAAGATCATTGAAATCGGATTAAATTTGATATTGTTTTGATTGGAAAAACTTTCATGTGAGTCATTTTTATACCCATTTAGGGTTAGTGTCAAAGTCACTTTGCATTGCTGTGACTTTTGATGAAACCACACCCCAGCAATAATTTTTGCACCGTTAAATCACTGAAATTCCACCTTTTTTTCGACTATAAGATCATTGAAATCGGATTAAATTTGATATTGTTTTGATTGGAAAAACTTTCATGTGAGTCATTTTTATACCCATTTAGGGTTAGTGTCAAAGTCACTTTGCATTGCTGTGACTTTTGATGAAACCACACCCCAGCAATAATTTTTGCACCGTTAAATCACTGAAATTCACACCTTTTTTTCGACTATAAGATCATTGAAATCGGATTAAATTTGATATTGTTTTGATTGGAAAAACTTTCATGTGAGTCATTTTTATACCCATTTAGGGTTAGTGTCAGAGTCACTTTGCATTGCTGTGAC
>LN483446.1:0-149041 GCA_900002565.1 Culicoides sonorensis | reverse complement strand
GGCATTTTTATACCCATTTAGGGTTAGTGTCAAAGTCACTTTGCATTGCTGTGACTTTTGATGAAACCACACCCCAGCAATAATTTTTGCACCGTTAAATCACTGAAATTCACACCTTTTTTTCGACTATAAGATCATTGAAATCGGATTAAATTTGATATTGTTTTGATTGGAAAAACTTTCATGTGAGTCATTTTTATACCCATTTAGGGTTAGTGTCAAAGTCACTTTGCATTGCTGTGACTTTTGATGAAACCACACCCCAGCAATAATTTTTGCACCGTTAAATCACTGAAATTCACACCTTTTTTTCGACTATAAGATCATTGAAATCGGATTAAATTTGATATTGTTTTGATTGGAAAAACTTTCATGTGAGTCATTTTTATACCCATTTAGGGTTAGTGTCAAAGTCACTTTGCATTGCTGTGACTTTTGATGAAACCACACCCCAGCAATAATTTTTGCACCGTTAAATCACTGAAATTCACACCTTTTTTCGACTATAAGATCATTGAAATCGGATTAAATTTGATATTGTTTTGCTTGGAAAAACTTTCATGTGGGGGCTTTTTTATACCCATTTAGGGTTAGTGTCAAAGTCACTTTGCATTGCTGTGACTTTTGATGAAACCACACCCGAGCAATAATTTTTGCACCGTTAAATCACTGAAATTCACACCTTTTTTTCGAATATAAGATCGTTGAAATCGGATCAAATTTGATATTGTTTTGATTGGAAAAACTTTCATGTGAGTCATTTTTATACCCATTTAGGGTTAGTGTCAAAGTCACTTTGAATTGCTGTGACTTTTGATGAAACCACACCCCAGCAATAATTTTTGCACCGTTAAATCACTGAAATTCACACCTTTTTTTCGAATATAAGATCGTTGAAATCGGATCAAATTTGATATTGTTTTGATTGGAAAAACTTTCATGTGAGTCATTTTTATACCCATTTAGGGTTAGTGTCAAAGTCACTTTGCATTGCTGTGACTTTTGATGAAACCACACCCGAGCAATAATTTTTGCTCCGTTAAATCACTGAAATTCACACCTTTTTTTCGACTATAAGATTATTGAAATCGGATTAAATTTGATATTGTTTTGATTGGAAAAACTTTCATGTGAGTCATTTTTATACCCATTTAGGGTTAGAGTCAAAATCACTTTGCATTGCTGTGACTTTAGATGAAACCACACCCCAGCAATAATTTTTGCACCATTAAATCACTGAAATTCACACCTTTTTTTCGAATATAAGATCGTTGATTCAAATTTTGCAAAAGGAATATTAATTTGTTTTTTTTGTTTATTTAGTTTTTATCTGGCTAATTTAACACAATAACATAAATTTTACTTAAAAATTGTTTAAATTTTCAAAAAAACATGAATTTTAAATTTAAAATCCGGTTCAAAAACAATTTTTTTTTTTTTGCCACTCGTCTTTTTTGACCCTTCAAAAGGGGCATCGGACAAAACTTTTAAAATTCATTTGTCGCGGCCTTATTTAAAAAAAAATTATTTTGTAAAAAATTCTTTGATTTAAAATATGTCTTAGTTTCTAAAAAATTCCTTGATTTAAAAAAATTCCTTGATTTTTAAAAAATTCATTGATTTTCAAAAAATTCCTTGGTTTTTAAAAAATTCCTTGATTTAAAAAAATTCCTTGATTTAAAAAAATTCCTTGATTTAAAAAAATTCCTTGGTTTTTAAAAAATTCATTGATTTTCAAAAAATTTCTTGATTTTTAAAAAATTCCTTGATTTTTAAAAAATTCCTTGGTTTTTAAAAAATTCATTGATTTTATAAAAAAATTCCTTTATTTTAAAAAAAAAATTATTTTGTAAAAAATTCCTTATTAAAAATAAAAATTTAAAAATGTCATAATTTAGAGATTGTTTCAATTAACCCAAATGGCAAAATGCCATCCTATTTTTTCCATTATCTGACTCATTTAAAAATTTTATTCACCGGGACAAACTTCACATGCACCTCAAAGCAAAAAAAAAAATTACATACCTGACTCCCAATTGAAGTGACATAATTTCAACTGAATCATACGAATTAAATGTCCAAACAACAAAATCAACAGGTTCCGACGGAATTTCCGTTGTACATGACCAGTCTTTTTCCAAATACTGTGACAACTTTACAACGATATACGTTTGATTATCCTTCGACTTAGACGATGTCTTAATTGTAGGTAAATGTAAGATTTCTCCTGGCTTCACTTCCTTAATTCCATAATCTAAATAATCTTCACCTTGATTAGCGGATGGTGATTCAAGAGAAATTTCCCGCGCAACACTACAGCCCAAAACGCACACTTGAATTCCAATTGGAAGACAATTTTTCAGTGTAAGTGTGGGACGAAGGTGAATTATGTACGAAGCACTCAGCATTGTATGACGAGTTGTAACTTCATGGAATACTTCTTGACGCTCACGAATTGCCTGGAAATGAAAATTTAAATGTAAATTGAGATCAATTTTTAATAGAGCGGACTCACATTAATGAAAAATGGCTCATAAGTGTTCAATGGATCACATTGCAAACTTTTTGATAAGTTAAAGTTACTTGAGCCTTCTTTCCAACTGATGCCTTGAGCTGATGGTTTGTAGCCCTATGAATTTAAAAATGTCCATTAAATGAAATATTTGACTTAAACTTAAAATTTCAGTACCTGCATCGAGAAATAAATTTCACCTTTATGCAAATAAACGGCGTACAATGGAACGTTACACCTGCAATTTGGTAAAACTTCGGCAATTTCCTTATATTGACCATTTTCAATACAATAAATGGAAATTGGGGCAGTAAAATGATTGTGAACTTGGAAAATGCTTCGTAACGTGACATGAATTGAATCTAAATTGATTTTCACTTCTGATACAATTGCCCAGGGTTCTTGATTCGATCGATACAATGGAAAATATCTGTAATCGGCTTTGTAGACAGGTAAGCAGATTTCCTTTTCAATGTCACCAATCTAGTTAAAAATGAAAAATAAAAAAAAAAATTATTTGGATTTCATTTCAATAAAATAAAAATTTTGAACTGACCTTGACATACAAAAATCTTTCCTGAGCCTTACTCTGCTTCTTGGATTTGGACAGGAAAAATGATTCAAGGACATTCGTTTCGACTTCTGGCTGTAAAAATGATCTCGTGTTAGGTGCAATTACAATCACGTCATCTTCATTTACAGTGTCCTTTTGATTTGAATACACAATGAAACCGCTTTTCTTTAAATCCAGATGGACAGTCTCGCCCGTATCATTTACAATGACATATGGAGCGTCTGCTTCCGATTTAGCAATTCCCGTTGGTTTCATTGCATCGGAAAAGGCGTTACTCAAATTTTGCAGCACTTCCAAACTCATCTCCGTTACAGTCAGCTCAAGTGTGTTAACCGAAGAAATTTTCATTTTAGTCGTTAAATTTGGTTCGTCCAACTCATCAATGTCCTGACTTTCGATATTCATTTCAAAATTCAATTCCCACAACTGATAGTCCGTTTCACCACTTGGCAATTCGTGCTCAATTGGTTCAAGGAGCGGTTCCCATAACGCCATTTTGTTGTTGTAACATGAAATACCGAGACGCAGCGTGCCATCAACGGAAATGTCTGAAGACCAATTTTTAATTTTAGCTTCCATATTTGCCTCAACAAATAACATTGGAATTGTGTGAATTCCGACACCGGTTTCAATGATAATGACTAGATTTGGTACTTGAATGACACATGATTCGGATTTGGATGTTTGGACGAGGGCGAATTCGGCTGCGATTGCTTCTTCAGGCTCATCTTTGAAATTTAAAATGATTTTTGAATAATTTTAATCGAAATTCGCTTAAAAATTTTATCTTACCAACTTTTGTGAACCAAAAATCATCATTTTCAAAAGTTTCCTCATTCCAGATGTCTTTCAAGTCCGGTAATGGCAGCGTCGTTTCAGATACCGCACTCTCAACAGTCGTCATTGTGTGCACAATATTGCTCAGGAGTTCAATTGTCGACGGTGATACAGAAACTTTAATGTCTGACGTGAGAATTGAAATATTCATTTGATCATCTTGTGGCATTGAGCCATTGAGTGTAATGGAACACGGATCAATAATGTAATTTTTCTCTGTACTTCTCACATCTGGATTAAATTCGCTTAAGTACAAACAAAAGTTTTGGATTTCACCTTTAATGACCTGTTTATCTCCAACTTGTCGCACTTTCAATGAAATTTCGTTCTGAAATGTAAAAAAAATTAAATTTCAATTAAATTATGAAATGGACATCAAAAAAACTTACATTAAGGAACAGGGCATAACAATTCAAGTCATCCATCCGTTCAACCAAAATAATATCTGGCTGTTCAATGTGCAGCAGCAGCGTCAGTGTCGTATTATTGTCCTGCTTTTGTGAAGGCGTAGCAGCCGCTTGAATTTGCTTATTTTTATTTGGAACATTTTTAATTTCTTGCACTGGCTCAGCATCAGTTTGGAAGAAATTACTTATCTTCATAAGGAAATCAATCGAAAGTATCAAATTAAAGCTAAATATTTTCACATCAGCAAATGTATCATTTCCTTTAATATTCAATGTAACATCAATCATAGATCGCACTGGGTCGCTTGAATCTGAATTCGGGTGATCACGTCGATGCATGAACTTTGTTATTTTATTTTGACGATTTGAACGTGTATCGTCCAAGTGAACGTCACACAAGACGATTGATGTTGTCAGACAACTGTCGACTAGTTTTTGACCCTTCAATGAAATGTAATACAAGCCAAATGCTGCGAGGCCTTCGTTGGGAGCTTGAATTGAAAGTGAAATTCATTTAAATGAAAAAAAAGATGAATTGTGATCAAAATTACCAGTAAACAGATTAATTTTAATGCTGTTCAATTGAAAACTGAATTTCAAGAATGTATCGACGATGACTTTTTCTTGCTGTTGAACCGCAACTGAGCCAGTTGACTCGCTTGCTGTATCTAAGGACTTGTCAGCTGATTGTAATTTATTTCTCACGCTATTTTGATGCTCAATTTTGACTGGAAATTGAAATTAAATGAAAATGAAAGTAATTTGAATTTTAAAAGAGGAAAAATTAATACCTGGAGCACTTGAAATTTCAACGGCTGTCGGTTTTTTAGTGACAGCAGTTTCAGTCATATTCTTAGAGAGTATATTCATGATCATCTGATAGTCACTGGAAGCGATATTCAACTAAAAATTATGGAAAATTATAAAAAAATGAAAATAATAGATAAAATTTAATACCTCAATTGAATCAATTCGACCTGAAATATCGATCTCGGCCTGTTCCTTGTACCATGATGCAGAGAGGTTCCGTTTCAAGATCAATGTAAAGCTTGTTGGACACAGAATCTGTCCATCAGATTTGATTCCGTAATTTAATTCTACAAGACAAATAATTAAAATTACAATGAAATTCAAAAAATATTTAATTTAAAAAAAAACACCAACCGTCTCCACCGAATCGTGAATGTCCAAGATCGTCCGCTTCCCGTATAATAACTTTCGATAGCTTCATGTCAGTCAGCTCGACTTTCATGATATCAATTACAGCTGGACTCAGCTCATGTTTCGTCACGACATCCGTACATTTATTTGTGATACTCAAAAAACCCAAATCAATTGCAAGAGCTTCGACAGTCTTCGAATCAATTGGAACAATAACAAATGGCGCCTTAATCTTAATATTCAATTTCATTCGTGTTGCTTGTGAATATGCCTCAACAACATTCGTTTTTGCCGCTTCCAATCCATACACACTCGCGTCTTTGATTTTTTGTTGTGCTGCTTGAAAATTATCAAGGAAATCAAGAACTGACGACACAAAGAGATTCAAGAAAACGATTTTTGCACATCCCATTGTAATCGTGATATTCATGTTGTCTGAATTGTAAGACGAAGTTTCATCGAGATTGAATAGAACGAGTTCACATGAGAGCGCGTTGTCGCCAACGATTGAGAGGATCTGAAAATTAAAATTTAAATTTTCGGTTGAAACTTCACACTCAAAAAAATTGTTTTACTTTTGTATGGACTGCATCGGGATTGCGATCCGTCACGACAATGTCTTGCAATTTAAGTTTGATGTCCGTGTATGAGGATTTAATTGAAACGCCTGCTTGTAGATTTTGGATCTGGTTAAAAAAAAATACAATTAAAATCATTAAAAGTAATTTAAATTCAAGGGAAAATTCACCTCCAGAATCGCAATTGATCTCATTTCATTCTGAAGCTCAACAGCAACGTCCTCAAATTTTGCAATGACCTTGAATTTAATACTGTCAACGACAGCAGAATTTTTCTTTGAAACAACTGACGATTTTCCATGAGTTTCATCTTCCAAAATAGCTGATAGCTTTCCTTTAGTTGCACTCATTAAAATTGTGGCTGGAATTGGTTCATCGGATGTTTTTGCAATTCGGCTCTTATTTTCGCTGTTTGCTTTTAGTGAGACATCGACTTTTGTTTGAATGTCATTCAAAATCTAAAATTGAAATGAAATTAATTGAAATTTTGATTGAATTGGGAAATTTTAACAAAAATTACCTCTAAGAGCTCGTTAATGCCTTCCTGATGCAACAATACGAGGAGAGTCGAGAAATTGATTTCAAGTAATTGCTCGACGCTGCCATATTTTGTACTGAATTCCGGTGACATTCGTTTACACTGCAAAATTTGAGGATTAAAATTAAAGGATATTAAAAATAAAATGAAAACCACTGTGAAGTTTCTCCCGATTTTTTTTTTGTACACTGCGTCAAAAATTATTTATCCGTTATTTTTTAAAAGTGTCAAAAAACGGAAAAAACTTCACTTCAAAGGTATGAAATGAAATAAAATCTTACATTAACGTAATTCAATATGAATAAATAATCTGAATTTTTGTCATATTTTGGTGTGTTGATAATATTCAGGATTTGCTCTGTATCATTGAATTTCCTGTACTGATCAACGGCGATGGCTCCAAGTCTGAAAATATTTTAATACAATTTTTTTTTTAATTTAAATTATTTTAAATGTCTTTTTAAAATGAGTGTGAAGTTTTCGGAAATATTTTTTTTTTAAATGACAAACATGTCAAATTTTAAAGGGAAATCCTAGAAAAAATTTTAAATTGAGATTCTTCGGTCTTTTAAGTCCGATTAAATGTTTTTTTTAATTATTAAAGGCATCGTGTAATTTAAGAAAATATTTTTTTCACTAAAAATTGAAAAAAAATGCAAACTTCACACTCATTTTAATTTTTTTTTTAAATTATTTCAAAATTTTCCATGAATCACTCACTTGAGATCAATTTTCAGGTCATACGTCCTCTGAACCAAGCTAATTTCCAATTGTTTCACTTTACATGACAACATTTTATTTTTCTCAAATGGAAGTGTGTAATCAAATGACAATGCTGCTTGTGATAGCACTTCATTGACAGGTGTCGTTGGAAATTCACTTGTTGGTGTCACAAAAATATCCGATGAGCTTTTGCTTGAATTTTCATCATTGCAAATTGTTAAACTGAATTCTTTTAATTGAAAGAAAAAGTTAAATTTGAATGAAATTTATTTGAAAAAAAAACGAACAAAATTCAAATTTTACCGTTCAAAATGAATGAGATTTCAATGTCCGTGAATTGTGTGACTTCGGTTTCATCTAAATCGTAAGTTGGCTCGGGAATTGCAACATTTACATTCTTTTGTCGATCATCGAGATATTTTAACAAGGAAATACTTGACCCAAATCGATTTGGATCTTTAGTTAGAGGTGCTTCATGAACGGTGTCCGTTTCGGGCAAGGGAATACTCGTTAAAATTGAAATCAATTCCATGATACGATTTTGGGTGACACAAACATTGACACTTGACAATTCACCGGCAACTTTTGCCTTTGGTAGTCGTGGATCATCGTCAATGACACACAAGTGGACGAGGACTTTCAATGAAGTGGGTTGCAGAAGATGCATTTTCGTTTCAACACCGTTTGTAATTGAAATTAACCAATTTTCATTGGGTTTTGCAACTATTGCCTATTGAAAGGAAAAAAGAATTGAAATGAATTTGAATTAAATGGAGATCAAAATTCAATCAAACCTGAACATCCTGAATTTCAAAGGCAAATTTATCATAACTCCTTGAAATGATTTCCGCCATAATTTCTTCTTGTTTAACGCCGGCTTGATGCATTGAACGAATATCGGTGTCATTTTCTTGGCGTGGTTCTGTTTTGATCATCAATTTACCAAGGCTTAGAACTAAAACGGATTCTTGCCTTTCAAAATTAAATTTAAATTAAAATAAAACAAAAAAAATACATAGCACAAAAAAAATCACCTTTTATAAGCGCCACCATAGGGCACAATGAGGTAACTTGGCATGAAAGCAATGTCCAATTCAAGCCTTGTATGCTTCGAAATTGCATATTGAAGACCAGTTGCTGATCGTTCTTTGATATTCATTATTTTTTCTGTAGCTGCGTTTTGTAACTGGGAAATTGTAGTTGTCTGAGGTGTTTGGAAAATCTTAATTAGCTGGATTATTGTCTTAGCATCGTACACAATTTGAATTGGTTTTGATGAGATTTTTATTCGCTGGTCACATTTCTATGAAATGAAAAAAAACAATGAAAATGAATTTCGCATAATTGAAATCATTTAATCACCTTATCAATTGGATTTGTTTCGAAACTGATATCTAAGAGGACGCCTGATGAGTCCACGATGTTTGATGAGACGATTAAAGGTTTTTCTCCGTCCTGTTTGACACCTTCTATTCTGAATTCGTCCATTTGAACTCCACATCTGATAAAAATTGAGACAAAAGTTAGTAAATTTCATTTATTACAAAAAAAGGGGAAATTTCACCTCAATGCAGATGCAGCTGATCTCTGTTGCAAATTACAAACCACTCCCTTTAACTGTAAAAATATGATTTCTTCGAACAGATCACCGACATCACTCTTTGAAAGTTCATCACGCACAATAACTTCAAGGGCATCTAATTCAAATGTTATGTCAGTTCCAATGAAACTCTCGGGATCTTCAGTGGGCGTGTAATTTTCCTGATACCCAATCGCATCATAGAGCTTTGCTTTTTCTTCATTTGTCATTGCCGCTTCAAACTTTTTCTCTATGAATTGATAAAAAATTCATTTAAAATTAAATTGAACTTAAAAGAAAAATTTCAAATGAAAAAAGTTACTTATATCATCACTATCATCGACTTTAGTTTGATTTTCCTTTCCAGACCACCACCCTGAGAACCAGCCTTTTTTTGGTTCTTCCTTTTCCAGTTTACCCAGCTTTTCAACTTCAAGTTCAATTTTTTGTCGTATGATTATGATATTGTAAATGTCGAGTTTCATTTCATATTCCTCAATTTGTTTCAGGATATCGGCTTGAGGTTTTTTGGATGTTAATTTTGAGCGATACAAGTCAGCATATGCCCTGCACATATTTCTATGTTCCGAAATGTGTTGCCAATTCCAATTTTTTCGGCGTCTTCTCACTTCGACTTCTAAAATGCATTGATATGCGAACTTCCACCAAAGACGAAAGTTACCGTGATACGCTGAAATGGATTAAATTTAATGTAATTTTAAATTGATATCAAAATTTCTTGACTTACGAACTCCGGTTGGTCTGAATTTCCTGTATGGAGTTCCCCTGACCATGCGTCCCATTACTTCGATAAGCTGTGTTATATATTTGTACTGTTCTCGACTGATTCCCAGTCGAAGTTTCTCCATGTTAATTCCAAGCTTTATTTTTGGAATACTGTATGGAATGTCATCTTCTTCCGGTTTTGGATTCAACTGTAATTTTGTCAACAATGAAATTGGACCGAAAATGTAATTGTAATCCGAGGGCCATTCAGTTTTCGATGCGATGGATTCCTTGAATAAGGTTGGATATTTTGAAATGTCTTCTGAACAAAATAATTTCGCATCGTGATTCAAATAAACGGCGAGTCCTTCCAATTGAGCCACTTTGAAAATTTTCGTCACTGAAGCCTGGACAATTTCTTCAATCCAATTTTCATTTGTTGTGTGGACACTCAATTTACTGAGAGTGACACCAAATGCGAATGGTGTTTGTGTGGTGTATCGATCCTCGTATCTAATGTGAACATCATTGATTTTGATTTGAATGTTGTTGATGATCTGTGCAACGAGTTTCTCTGCAAATCCTTTCTCCAATTTTGGTTTATCTGTTAAAAAAATTAAAATTCAAGTTACAGTGAAAACAAGTTTAGTGACGGTCATTCACCTTTCTCCTCTTGATCCAATTTCGCCTTTTCAATTTTAAGTATTTCATTGCGTTTCGCCTCTTCCAAAGCCTTTTTTTCCTTTTCCGAATCATACACAATTGAATTATTTGGTACCGCAAGGATATATAAACGTTCAACAATTGCAACAACAGGTGCCTTGTAAATTTCCGTGTAGGGTATTTTCAATATTAATTTTCCCAGTCGAGCATATGTTACGGTAATTGGCAAGTCCAGTTCATTCAAAACAGTATTCTTGATAATTAGATCATTTAACACAATGTCACCTTAAATTAAAAATTTAAATTGAAATTTAAATATCTTATCGCTTTTAGGGTCATATGGCTCATAAAAATAACCATTTACATATTTTATTTATTGATTTGTTTTTTTTTTATTATTATTATTTATAAGGATGACATCATACATGAAAATAAAGAGTGTATGGAAAAAAATGACATAATGTGTTTTTTTTAGTTACCTCCGAAAAGTCCGATTTTCAATTGCTTTCTATCTAAATTTTCAACATATTCGCCAAGAAAGCGATTTATTAAATCTGCTACAATACTTTCAAATACCATTTTGTACTATTTGTATCATTTTTGATTTAAATTATAATTTTAACTTATTTTTTTTACTGCGTATCAACACACACCGAGTGGTATTATCAATAAAAAAAATTATTTGTTATTGTGCAATGACAGCTGAATTGCATAAATTCCCTAACGACTTTGAAGCCCAGTTAGCACATTTATTTGGATGAGAGATTCAAACATGTATGATAAGCAGAATTCATAGAATATAAAATGATTTTGACGTTTGTTTTCTGTAGAAACACAGTTTTGTTTGTGATATTTGCATATGTCAAGATAAATTCTGTTCTATAGAAGTAGCATATACTTGTACGTAACAATGCGGGTAGCTATACTGGACATACAAATAATTCAAATGGTATTTCCTTGGGTGGTTTTTTCAAATATACCCCTCTTACTTAAATTGCAACTATTCCGATACATAGTGATATTATCACCCTTTTAAACGGATTGTCAGTTAACTCTTTTTTAAGCTCTTACTGGGTACGCAGATAAAAACTGACAGTTTATTTTGTATAGATACACATATGGAAACTTCAAAAATTGTGTACGTAAAAAGAGATTGTCAAACTTTCACTTGCGTACCCAGTCATTCGCTCGGATCTCGTGGATCGAAGTGTGGTCGTCTAATTACCAACTGGAATTGAAAAAAGCAAAAAAAGTTTTTAAAATCCATCTTTCGTGATCACAAGAATCTCAACTATTAGCAAATGTGTCAAAAATTCAACCTGTAATCTTTGGAATGTCATTGATCAACAGCAATACTTATGTTTGGTTTTGACATTTTGACTTCTAAATTGGACTGAACCTGTTTTATCAAATTGTGACCACAAGACTCCTCCGCTTGATCAAAGTCAAAGCTAGCAGAAGAAATACAATTTTTAACATTAAAATTACTGAGTTATATACAAAATTGCGCATACATGCCAACCCAATGGTTGCCCCACCACCAATGACGGATGACGAGGAAGAGCAGAGTGAGCAACTTGAACACCAGCAAGAAGAGGAAGTACATGTACATGAGCAAAATACGAAGAAAACTTCGAACATGAAAATGCATCATCATCATTTCAGGATGCAACAACTAGAGCTAACATCAATTTCGCTTCGTGGTGCCATATCGGCTCGATCCATCAGACCTTCTTCAATCTTGACAAATAGATCAACTTTTTCAGATGCAACCACAAATACTTCTGAAGGATCTCCTCAAATTCATTGGATCATGTAAATTCCAGAAGTAGTCGACCAGTGGCAACGATTGAAGCACAAGTATGGACAAGAGGACAGCAACGTAGTGCAGTTGATAATTAATTAGAATTTAAAACCATGTAAAAAAAATTTGAGCAGCAATTTGAGGCTTACATTAAAAGAGAAAATGAATTTATATTAAAAATTACCATTTTTGTTTCAATGTATGGAAGCTTTGAAATATTAATCCATCATCATAAGAAATATCAAAATCTTGTATCTAAAAGTACTCTGAATGTTATCACTAAATTAAATGCTATCTGGGGTTTTATTTACAAAAAACATCTGATTGAATGTTTTTATATATTATGCATACCAAAATATTATTGTAGATAATTTACGATTAAAGTAAACAAAAAAAAAAAATAAAAAAAATATAGTTTTTCTTTACAATTACAAAAGTGAGTATTTAATGTATTTTGCTTATCGTTTTAAAATAGGATACAAAATTGCAAGTATTTACATTGTGAAAAGAACATTTCAAGGTTAACAAGAAGAGATAAATTTCACTTTAATATCAAAACCAAAATATTTTCGTATCATAGATTTACAAATTAATAATGTCACATGCTGGAGATGATTTTCATTCACCGAATTACTTATCATGGAGGAAATTGCAATTAAGTCGAGCAAAATTGAAGGCATCTAGCAAAACTTCGGCTTTACTCTCAGGTTTTGCTATGGTAAAAATTTTATTTTAACTTGTACTATTAAGAGTCATACTAATTTAAATATTTCATCGTAGGTGGCAATGGTTGAAGTGCAACTAGATAAAGATACGACAGTGCCACCATACATGTTAGTTGCCTTTGCTATTTGTACAACTTTACTGGTTGCCGTTCATATGCTTGCTTTAATGATCAGTACATGTATCCTTCCAAATGTCGAAACAGTTTGTAACCTCCACAGTATTGCTCTAGTTAATGAATCTCCTCATGAAATGTTGCACTGGTATGATTTTAATTTTTCATTTCAATGAAATTATATCAGAAAATCTTATTTTTTTCATTTTCAAGGTACATCGAAATCGCATGGTCATTTTCGACTCTCTTCGGACTCCTTCTATTTTTGGTCGAAATCGCCATTTTATGCTGGGTCAAATTTTACGATTTAAACAAGGCAGCATCATGGTCAGCATGTATCATATTAATTCCAGTATTAATTGTGTTCATTGCCTTTGCGGTTCACTTTTACCGATCTTTGGTGACACACAAATATGAAGTCACAATTTCAGGAATAAGGGAATTGGAAATGTTAAAAGAGCAAATGGAACAAAATCATAGAGATCAAGAAAATCCAAATTCTAGTAACAATCCATACTATTCAACAGGTGGCGGTGTATGAATCTCACTTATGAAACGAAAGATATATGGCCAAATTACTAATATTTTAATCGTTATGACACGTTATTACATCACTGTAGTATAGTTGAAACACGAATTCTTAAAAAAAATTATGTTCTAAATAATTATTTGATCGTCACTATGAAAAAAAATCTAAATTATTTAATTTTAACAATAAAAGTTAAACATTTTTAACCTTAAATGACAATTTTCAATGGTTTCAATTAATTTAATTAAGTTCTGATATAAAATTAAAGGAAATTGATAAAAAAAAATTTAAATTAAATAAATTTCATGAAAATTTTTAGTAAAAATTCGATTGATATGAAATTCAATGTTCAAACATACATGTATTAATACATAAAAATTGACAACCCCGAATCGCGTTATAGGGTTTGAACTTTTGCCAACTGTTTAAACGTCAAATTAGAGATATTTTTTATTGGAATCAGAATTATTTAACTCGTGTCTTAAAAGATTTTAAATAAAAAATGTCCAATTCCACGGATTGTGTAATTTGCTGCAAAGAAATTGAAATATTTGCACTTGGAGAATGCAGTCATCCAGTTTGTTATAATTGTATGACAAGAATGCGAGCGTTAATTAACCAAAATGAATGTCCGATTTGCAGAAAAAATTTGGATCAGGTAATGAAAGTGAATGTTTTTGAATTAACAAATTTCTTACCTTAAATGTTGGATTTTCATTTTTTTTAAGGTCATCATGAGTCCTGAAAATAAGACATACAATGAATTGCTGCCGGATATCGGGAAATTTGAATATAATGGTTTTTATAAAATCTATTTTGTTACAGCCGAGTGCCAGAAAAAGTTTGCTGATTTACTTGCAAATAGATGTACTTTGTAAGATAACAGTGAATTTTTATTTAACAAGGTTATCTTTGAATTTTAATGCCTTCTTTTAATTGACAGATGCCAAGATCGGTTTTTCACATCATTTGATGCCCTTAAGATGCATATTCGGAAGCAACACGACCTGTTTTTCTGTGACTTGTGTATTAATCATATTAAGCTTTTTCCATGGGAACGGAGATTGTACACTAAATCAGAAATTGGAAATCATCGTCGAATTGGTGACAAAGATGTCACGTCGCATAGAGGCCATCCGCTTTGTGAATACTGTGATACAAGATTTTTCGATAAGGATGCTTTGTATAAGCATTTGCGAACTGAGCACTTCTTTTGTCACATCTGTGATGCTGATGGATCAAATGATTTTTACGAGTAAGAAAATTCAATAGAAATCGTTAAAATTAAATTTTTAATTCCTTCCTTCTTCAAATTTCCAGAGATGTAGTGTCACTCAGAAAACACTTCAAAAGCAACCATTTTCTGTGTGAGGAGGGAAATTGTGTAAATGAACATTTTACATCAGTTTTTCGTAGTGAAATTGATTTAAAAGGTAATTTATCTTATTTTTTTTTTGCAATAAACGAATAAAAGAGTTACCTTTTTTCAAATTCAGCCCACAGAGCAACTCATCACAGTCGTAATATGACCAAAACAGAATCAAAGTCAGTTAGAAACTTAGACTTGAATTTTCAAAGTTTTCCAAGAGCAGGTCGAAACCAGCCAGTTAACAATGAAGTCGTTGAAGAACCAGTTCCTGAAGTGCGAGTTCAAAAACTTAATCCAATGAATGAGCAAGATTTCCCCTCGTTAAATACAAAACCGGTTGCAGCAACATCAACAATGAAATCTGCACCACGTGTTGTAACTGTTGCAAGTCGCATTGGGAAAGGTGGATTGACTATGACAGATGAGAATTTTCCATCACTTGGACCAACTTCATCGGCACCAATCTCTGCACCATCCATTAAACCAGCTCCTAGAACAACTGTCGCTCATGCCTTGAAACCACCTCCTGTTAGTAAGCCCCAAGAAAATAAAAACGTCCACGTAGAACGCAAAAAAGACACAAAAAAGTTACCTATACAAAACAATCATTCAAATGATAAAAAGGAATTATTTGAGGATTTTCCATCGCTACCCGTTTCCAAAAACATCCAAAAGAATTTAAAACTTCCTGGTCAACGTAAAAATGCCCCTCTCATTGAATACTCTGCCCTGGCAAAAGCAGAACCAAAAATTAAACTTGTAAATACGGAAAATGTACAGAAAACAAATGAAAAACCGAAACCACTTAATTTAAATATAACAGAATCGAGTTTTCCAGCTTTAGGTAAACCATCGGCCACCTCATTAAATAGCCCATTTAGCGTAAAAGAATCTAAAATGACTGTTCTAAATAATAAACCACTTAAAAGTAAAGCAAATGTGAAAAATCAGTACAAAAATGGAAATGAAGAGACAACAAATTTTTCGATATTACATGGAAAGCCAAACAACGGAAATTATATCCATCCACCAAATGAGGAACAGAGAAACAAGGTAATTTACATTATTTTAATTATTTTTTAACATTTTTAATTTAAAAAAATAACTCATTTCAAAGGATTTGAAGAAAAAGCTGAGTACAATTCTGAGAGACATTGATACATTCAATGAATTTCAACTAGCATCAAAAATGTACATTAATACCAAATACACAGCTGATACATACTTTGAACATTGTAGGATGGTTCTCGGTGAACATTTTAACACACTATTTCCAGAACTCTTGGTGTTGCTTCCGAACAAAGAAAGGCAAAAGGTTTAACATTCAAAAAAATTGTTTTTCAATAATTTTCACATATTAATCTTTTATTTTTAATCCTTTTTAGGCTTTATATGATGTGTTGTGCAGTTCAGATAATGTTAGTAGAAAAATCTTTTCACGAATTAAAGTTTGCTCAAATTGTGAACAAGTAATGCTACTTAATGAAGTTAATTATCACGAGAGACAACACGCAACGAATTTCCTTTAAAACGAATAATTTATCGCTAAAATAAATCAATTTATCTTTTTCGGCAATTGTTTAAATTAAATTAAATTAATTATATTGTTTTAATTAATTTTTCAGGACACTTAAAATTTCAGATTATGGGTATACTGATCGATATACTAAGGCCGAGGAAAGTCAGTTTTTGGTATAAAGTTGCATTTCTTGGAAAACCATGAAGGGGTACGGGTGTATATATATTTGTATTTGTATATTTTTTTAAAAAAAAATATTTATTTTAACGCATTTATTTTACTTGTTTTGTATTAAAATTACAAAATTGCACATTTGAGCCAATTGTATTTTGCTGTTTTGCTGTTAAATGATTTTTTATTGTTTTTGTACATTTCACATTAAGAAGTCTATTATTCTTTGGAAACTTAATCGAATAATTTTCAGATATGTGAAAAAAGGAGCAGTATTGCTAACATCCTTTGATACCCTTTTTTTCCGCAGAATAATAAATTCTTGACATATCCTTTGAGCATGCAGTAGTATTATTTTGAACCTTATTATGGAACCTTATGGTTCTTCTTGTGAAAAAATATGGCTACCAAAGATGAATAGTTAAGTTTCTAACCGCTTGTTCAAAATTTCGTTTTAATCAGCCGTTAATTTTTTGATCAAAAATAACAATCTCATCTTGAAGCATTCCCCTTTGTCCAAATAATTTTTAGTGCAAAAAAAATTAACATTTACAAATTACATGTTTTTAGAAGTATTTATAAAAATATACAAAAAAAATATATTTCCATCATGGATTTCAGTAAAAATCAGGGGGGGTGCAACTTTATACCAAAAACTGACTTTCCTCGGCCTAACACGAAAAATATTTGATTGAATCTTTAAACAAAGTAAAAGTGATAAAATTAATGAATTTTGAACGAAAATGTTATCAAATTGAGATACTGACCGATATTCTAACACGGAAAAATTCAAAAACTTAATTTCGTTTTAGGACAAAAGAAATTCTTCAAGAAAGCTCTTAAAAGATTACCTGTTATCTGTAATGCTTTAACTCCCCTGAGCCCAGGAGTGCTCATTTCAGTTTGAAATGCGTTTTAATAAGAGCACTGGAAAGTAGGTATAAGAAATGGTGGGTTGATTAAGCGATAACGTTAACACAACCCACCTTCAATTTTTTTTTTGGCATCTGATATGATGCAGGTTCTCTTCTAGAGGCCATTCATTAAATGAGAACTTCTAATTTTCTATATATATATTTTTATTGGTTTATTAAACAGGTTTTAGTAAATATTTATATATATAATTTTAACACTGTGGTAACAAAATAAAATACATTTACATCTTAACGGTACTAATTCCTTTACTATATCTAGATTTTCTTTGTTATTTTTTTTTCTAAATTCGCTCTTTTCAACTTCAAGTTAAGCCATTTAAGAATTAATCATAATCCTAATGAAACATTTAAATGGCATTACATTTATAATGTGCGAAATTAACAATAAGAAGACATTTATTTTCATAAAAACTTATTTTTTATATAAAATAATCTCTTATCATTAAAATCTTCCGGATAATTTCTTTTCTTAATGTTGAAAGATTTTTTTTCCTAATCAATTTTTTTTTTAATTTTAAATAACAATAAGATTTTAACAAACATATAGTATATTAAAAGACCAATGGAAGTTGAATTTTGGTGTTACTACCGAAAACAGTTAATAATTTTTCCTGGTCTCAATCATTTTGACTTAAATTAGTATATTGCAACATTTTTTTTAGTTAATTACACTACCCCTTATATAAATACATTATAATTAATCACAAAACATGTTATGAATACTGATGAACAGCCTAAATAATTTTTGATATAAATACAATTGGTAATATTGCTCATCATTCTGTTAATGCATTGGGATTAGTATCGCTATTGGCATAATGGAGTCCGTTAATCTAATATAAAAAATATGAGAATTTAATTTAAATTTTAAAAACCGTTAAAGAATTTTGAACTTACAGTCATATCATATTCCGTGATGTAAGCTGGTATTTCGAGTTGATCCTTAGAAATTGCACTGTAAAGATATTCCAATCCCTCGACGTTATGCACTTTATGCTTTATCGCAGGAGCCATGAAGGTCAAAAACCACCAAGTCATCATCTGTAATTAGACCAATTACATTGAATAAACATACCAAAAATAGAAAAAAAATATTTAATTATTTACCTTTGTCCAAACAGTTGGATGTACAATATAAAACGACTTCAAATTCTTTTTGTATCTTAAGAAACAAAAAAAGACAACAAAAAATATTGATATTAGATAAATAACCAATTACATGAAATGTCACATTGTCAATATTACTTGTATGTTAATGTGTAGTACAATTCTTTGATCCAACTTAGTGGTGGAACATTGGCGGAATCTGTACGTGTATGAAAGTATACCATGACGTAATCATTCTTTACGATTGAATCCAATAGATTAATAATGTATAAAACGACCTAATTATATGAAAATAAGGCGTCATGAAATTAAATTTAATTTGAAATTGAATAAAAAATTTACTTTTTCGAGATTAAGGTTGTTGGCTTTAAACCATTTGCCACATAGGACAATGACGGGTCTCCCAAGTCGATCATATCCACTTTGGTACAGGAATCCAATTCCACTTATTTCACGTAAATCTTCAACTGCTGCTTGTTTCAAAAGTTGATCATATCTGAAATTATATTTTCATTTAATAAAAATTTAAATGAAAAATGTATGATTAATATTGAGCAATTTTGTCTCTGTTATCATTTTTTTGGGTTCATATGCATTCACACAAATGATAAGTGATTCATTTGAGGATTTAACGTAAAAATACTTATTTAAATACACCAAATTTTGATAAAGGTTTTGATAAGAGTTGCTTTATTTACTTATTCTAAATGCGACGTTATAAGGGGATTTCACAAGAAAAATATCAGTCAGATTGTCCTTCATCATTTGAAGGATGCGAACCCTAATTCCAGAATCCTCCATTAGGGCAGGGTCTATGCTGGAAAGAAGGGCTCATGAGGATTTGCCATGACTCATTTGGTTGGAGAATAGGCTCAGGATTTGGGTTCAGAGCCTGAGAAATTCTTTGCGAGTCTTACCACTATTAAAATCTGTATTTCCAACACTCGAGAGTGATTCTCCACTTGATTTTGGCGTCAGGGTCAAGAATTGAACTCAGCCTTGAAATGGTCAAAAAAGATAAATTTTCGAAATTTTTATAATTATTTGAAATTTCTAACAAATATTCTATTAGATCCAAGTCCAGAATATTTCAATGAACTGAATCTCATCGAAATGCACTTTTCTAAGTCCAGTGCAATGATAAGAATTTCTCATAAATTTTTTATCATTTTACATTTTCTCATCAATAATTTCAATGATAAATTTTACAAAATCTTATTTTGACTGTAAAATTACGATCCGATTTTTCTATTATCAAATTTCACATTACTCACCGAAAATCAGCATTATTTTCCTGATCAAAGTCAATTTTAGTCTCCATGAATTCTTTTGAAATTCTTTATTATTATTATTTCGTCTTAATTAAGTTAAGTACTTTGTACCAATATTTTATTTATAGTTTATTTTGACATTACTGACAGCAGAGTTGCCACATTAAGATTCACCTCGAAAATGAGCTAAATTACCTGTCACAATTCAAATTTAACGGCACTTTACTGTATTTTGTGTCACACATGAAAATCATCACTTCAGAATTGGTTTGAAAGTAAGATCTTTGACAGCAATTTTTCTGCAGATCCTTTTCGTGTATTTTAGAGTAAAGAAATAATAAAAAAGATGACTTGTACGCTGACCAGGATTTGTGGTATCAAGAACCTTTGTCGAGTTGCAAATGTAGCTCCACAGGTAATAACACAAAAAACTTCATAATTCATGATTTTTATGGAAAAAGAAGATTTTTTCCCATTCTCGCATGAGAAAACGAATATATAATCACAAATTGAAGAAACTTTTAATTGAGGTTTTTGGAATTGTTATACATGTTTTCAAAATTTAACGAAATTAAATCGAATATTTTGATTGAAATCAATGAAATTTATTTGCTAGAATTCCATAAAAATGATAAGAATTGTTACAAAACATTAAATAATTTTAACTTTTTTCCTCATATTATGTAATACATTAGTCGTGCAAGTTGTCAACAACCAATACATGGAACAAGAAGCAAATGAAGGTAAATATGAATTTTAAGATGAAATGTGGATATTTAATGGTGATTTAAATTAATTTCAGCTTTTGACATGGGTTGGACTACTTACTGGAGGGTCAGGAGCTTTAATTTACTCCCTTGAGAAGTCCATTGAGGCATCTGATGCAGCGCATCCTCCAAAACAATTGTGGCCCCATAACGGTATTATTTCATCGTTGGATCATGCAAGGTAAATAAAAGGCTTTTAAAATAATTTGAATTGTAAAGGTCATAACAAGATCATTTAATTTCAGTGTACGACGAGGATATCAAGTTTACAAGCAAGTTTGTGCAGCATGTCACTCAATGAAATACATCGCTTATCGTAACTTAGTTGGAGTCACTCATACTGAGGCAGAAGCTAAAGCCGAAGCTGAAGAATCAATGGTAAAGTTATATTTTGATATTAAAAGACAATATTTTTAATGTAATTTAAATCTTAGGTGCGTGATGGTCCTGATGATCAAGGAAACTACTTCATGCGTCCAGGAAAATTATCTGACTATTTGCCGAGTCCATATCCTAATGAAGAGGCTGCACGTGCCGCTAACAATGGTGCATATCCACCAGATTTGAGTTACATTTGCTCGGCCAGACACGGAGGTGAAGATTACATTTTCGCCCTGCTTACCGGGTATGTTGACGCTCCAGCTGGAATAGTTTTGCGTGAAGGCCAATATTACAATCCATACTTCCCCGGTGGTGCTATTTCAATGGCTCAAGCATTATATAATGAAGTAAGATACTAAATTTACATTCAACTTAACACAAATTCATTTTAAATTGTTTAACCAGGTAATTGAATACGAGGACGGCACTCCAGCAACAGCCAGTCAATGTGCAAAGGATGTTGGTGCATTCTTGAAATGGGCATCCGAACCAGAGCATGATGACAGAAAGAGAATGATCATCAAGGCATTTGGTATCTTCTCATTGTTATGTGCTTTGTCATACTACATGAAACGCTTCAAATGGTCCGCCATCAAGTCAAGAAAGATTTCATTTTATCCCAAGGAAAAATAAGTAAATAACGAAAACACTTCAAATGTAATTTAAATAAAAAGAAGAAAAAAAACACACCATTCGAGGTATAGAAACATTGTTGGATAAATAAAAATAATTAAATGAATAAAAAAATACCGGCAGAAATTTATTGCCTATTAATGTAAATTATAAATGGAACTGCTTTTCCTTTTTTTAAATGATTCACGGTGGGTTCCACTCTAATGAGCCGTCACAGTGAGATATTTCCCAGTAATATTTGTCATAACGCAAGGAGTGCCTTCCCGCCTGATTCAGAAAATACTTTATCTTATGAATTTGGCCTCAATTTAAAGTAACTGACCAAGTTTATCTCCGTAGATCATCCATAAACACAAACATTTAGGTGCCCATTCCTGAAATGTCATAAAATCGAATCCTTTTTATCCCAGAAGTGACAAGGCTAGGATGTGAAAGTTTGACAATCAGTATTTGCGTACAGAATTTTTGAAGTTTCCGTATGTGTATCTATACAAAATGAACTGTCAAGTTTTACTTGTTTACCCCCTTAATGATAATGAGAGTCGTCTATTACAAGCTTAATTTATTTGACTAGTATTTTTCATAGAAAAGATTTTATTTTGACATTTACTTTCTACAGAAACTCATATGGAAACTTCAAAAGTTTGTATGTGAAAATTTCAAACGTTAAAAAGAATTCTGTTCTACGGGCTAACCATGTAAGAAGGTAGAATTTTAACAATCTACATTTACGTACAAGATTTTTGACATTTCCGTGTGTGCATCTATACAAAATGAACTGTCAACTTTAATGTGCTTACCCCTTAAACCTATTACATTTTTTTTTACATTGAAAGAGATTTTACATTTTTTTTTATATGAGGGTAAGTTAAATGGTATTTTATTCAGCAAAATTAATAACCTTCCGTAAAAATAAAATAATCATATGTTAAATCAAATTTGCAGATTTCCTTTTTTTTTTGTTGTTTTTGTTTTAATTTGAATTTCAACAAGACAGAGAATCACTAAAAGTTTCCCTCTGGTGGCTGAGGAAGCTTCAAGTTTTCTTTAAGAGTCATAATTCGACGAATCTCTTGTAAAACTGATTTAATAGTGTATTCACGATTCCAAGCTGATAGCATCGGCACAGAGAAATTATTGATCTGTGAAGATTTTTCAATTTTAGATTTTAATTTTAGTTTTTGCATATTTCACTTACCATTCCATTTTGTGGATTAATGCAGTTTATATTAATTCTAGATAGAAATTTAATAACTGGAGCTGTATCTGGATAGCGTGGACCACATTCAATTTTCAAGGAATATATTCTATTTTCGTAAGGGGTCTGGACGAAAAATTGACATTAATTTTACATGTTTTTTGTGATTTTTTGAATTAAGAAAATTTCATAGTTACCCTTGGAGGACCGATGATCATTCCAGTCCAGTAAGTAAGTGTCATATCATCATCATTTTCTAATCCCCATGAAATTGTTCCATCTCCTACGCCTTTCTGACCCGCTTCGAGTTCTTCCAAAAGGCGAAAATTTCTTGGTACGACTATGGTTAAAAAGTGAAAAAAAATTAAAATTGTCCTCGTAATGATAAGAAAAATTATCGTGATAGGATCATAACAAAGGGTTATCGATTAGAAAAGGGAGATATTTTATTGTTACTGAAAACCTGTTTATTCTAGTTTATAAAGGTGCTGCTATGACGACTCGATAACCAAATTTTTTTTCTTGGATCATAATGAGGTGTTAAAAGAAATTTTTTGTCTATTGTTCCATTTTTTAAAAGAAAATCAGTGAATTAGAAAATCTCAATGTTCAATATTTTTTTTTTAAACAGAGAATTATAGAAAGAATCCTGATTTTCAATTCCTATTAAATTAAATTTCATTTCACATTGAAAATTTCCTTGGAATTCTGTCTCACTCTGTTTATGTTAATTTTCAAAAAAAAAAAATTGAAGAGTCATTACAAAAGAATTTTGTTGTTTTCAAAATCTCAATTCCTTAAATTTCTCTTTCAAGCGTTATGTGAAGAGGAAAAAAACATATCATGGCAAAATAAAAAGTGAATTTAAATTCAACCAAATGAAAGTTCATTCACTGCAAATCAAATTAATCATAAAATTATTGCAAACATTGAATTTACAAGATTTTTTTTAAAATTTTTTTTTTAATTATGCACAAAAAGATCAATAATTTTATTAATACATAAGTATTCCTGCCGGGTTTGGTTTACACATAAATTTAATTTTCCATTGTATCGCAGACGAAAATCCAACTTACCGAATCCACATTTCGCATTACTGTTAACTGGCTTTGCCATTTTATACCTATATTTATTAGTTCGATTAAATTAACTTTTATATTTTTACAAAATGTTCAACTAATAAATACAAATTTTTTTTTAACATTGACTTTCTTTGCAAAAGAAGAGAATTCGTGGACTGTTCGATGATGTAAATCCAATTATAATTTTCTTTCACACACAGAAATGTATTTTTTGGGTGTTAGCTTTTAAGTCCCAGTGGGCGAGTGATGGATCAATCAAGACTTTTCAGGACGGTCTTACAAAGGAAGAATCAGCCCAACTCAGACCTAAAAATATGTCAGTTGTGTGTATCATAGAAGTTCATAGAACAGAATTCATTTTGACGTTTGAAAATTTCACTTGAAAATATTTGAAGTTTCCATTTGTTTTTTAAATAAAATTGAATGTCAAGTTAAATTCTATCTTATGAACTTTGCAGATAAGCAAGTAAAACTTGACAGTTCATTTTTTTACGTAATAATGTCAAAATTCTTGTACTTTGTCATGCATTGTCAAACTTTTACCAGCTAAATAAGTAAAAAACAGAAAGCTAAATTAAAATATAATGGATATGCTTGCCTGATTTGTCTGACAAGAGTTTGCTGGAGCTCAATGTCCTTTCGGTCTTTGATTAGAGATCCTGAAATAAATACTAGAGCTGCATGTCAAAAAATGAAAGATTGAAGCCTTTATAACTTTCTGTTCCTTTTGTACGTCTTTTAGGGCATTTGGTAAAGGTCAATCATAGAATCAAGCGTGCCAAAGTTTAACAATTCATGTTTACGTACAATATTTTTAACATTTCCGTATATGTGTCTATGCAATTTCAAATTTGGTCTGCTCACTCGCTAAAAGTTGATTAGTCCTTTATAAGTAAGTGCTAACTGGGCTTTATCTTCACTTTTGTGTACTAAAATTGTGCTAAAAGTGATTTTCAAGTTTCATGTAAACAAAAAACATTGTTCGGTTCAAAATTAAACCGGAATAATCAAATATTGATATAAAATATTGAAAAATTACACAAAACCTGATCATGGAAGAAAATGTTGACAAGACAAACGCGGTCAAACCACTGGATGAGGTATAATTTCTTTAAATCTCAACCAAAACATGCTTGAATTGAATTTCATCTCATGTTTCTTTCACAGGTCGAACAACAATTACAAGAAATGTTCAATGGTGTCGAGGAAAAAGTAGAAGTCGAAAAACAACCCGAAGATGCTGAAAAACCAAAAAAAGAAACCCCAATTAAAAATCAAAATAACAACAAAAAAATTAGCAAGAAAAAAATTAAACGTAAAAAGGAGAATCAAATTTCAAAGCCGACACCGGTTGAAGTGACACCAATTCCATCGTTAACTAAATTCAAAGGCCCTTACATTCAAGTCAGACAAAATTTGGTTACTGTCGTGAATTTCCCTAAAAATGACGATGAAGTGGAAAAACTTCAATCGAAACAAAAATATATGAGTCATAAAAATGAGAAACGGAAAATACGAGGAATGCACGCTTCAACTCTTAGTATCAAGTATGATGATCAGACAACGGATCACACATGGGTTTGTATTTTTTGTAAGAAGGGACCTCATAAAGATAGACTCGGAGATTTGTATGGACCTTATATTATAGATTTACATGAAAAGCATCCCACTCAGGTAATGAATCTCGATTTTCAATAATTTTGATTAAATTAAATTAAAATTAAATTTCTTGCAGAAAAAAATGAAATCCATGAATGAAAACAATTCAACACCAGATCACATTGAGATATGGACCCATGAAAATTGTGCCGTAATGACATGTGGCGTCTACATTTGTGGTAATAAGATAATCGGACTTGAGGAGGCTGCTGAGCGTAGTCAGACACAAAAATGCATGTATTGTCAACTTCCTGGTGCCACAATCGGTTGTTTGAAACGAAATTGTAAAAATATCGGTCATGTCACGTGTACGAAACAAAATTCATGGAAAATCTCACAAGATTTTCAGTATTATTGTGCTACACATGTAACTTAAATTTATAAAAATATATATTTGCATAGCATTTAATCAGAATATTGGAATCTTAAAGTTATTTAATTCAATTTAATTTAATTTAAAGATCTAATGAAGCCGGTCGTTTCCTCAAATACTTTGAAAAGTAATCGGGTTTCCAGCATTTACATGAGCCTGGTATCAAAAACCAATCGTAATATAATCGAATTTGATAGCAACCAATGTTGTCATAGCCATCACATTGAACTGGCGCTTCAGGAATTTTCTCTGTTGATGTCGAAAGTTCATTTGGAACTTCGGCACGTTGCTGCAAATACTGTTGATATGCCTCAAAGTCATGGATTGGTGGGACTTCAAATTTAATTTTTTTTAAGTTAAAAATTACAAATATTTTATATATTCAATTCAATACCTGGAGCAGAAGTCGTTGAAACCGGTGGTTGAACTTTATTGGGATAAAAAATTTCAGCTACAAGTAAACTGACCCATCTTGGCGTTGACAGACATCCACCATCCAAATAATAACACCTTAAAAATTTCATTTTACATGAAAATTGAATCATTTTGAATGAATATCGATTCAAATACACACCTCACTTGTAAACATTTCGTCACTTCAACGGTTTGTGTGAAATATCCTTCGTATGGAATTTGTACGACATACCTCCATGAACCTAAATATGACCTTAATTTAAAAAAATTAGAAAATTTAGTATTTAGAGTCGAATTTAAAGTTACCTGGCATAAATTGGCGTTACATATTCAACTTTGGCTGGACATGGAGTTGGAGGCGAGTCATAACGGTTTACGATTTCATCGCGACGTTCAGCTGAAATTTGTTCTGGTTTAGTGTCTCCACTAATTGCTCGATAAATTGTACAAAATCTGCAAATAATGTCATATTCAAATTACATTTCATATGAATTTTAGTTCATTTTAAACTTACATTCCCGTTCCATCCTCGCAAAATCTCTTATTTTGACGGTTTTCAACTTCAACTGATTCTTGAGTGTCTCGTTTTTGTCGTTTAATTCTGAATTAAATTTAAATTTTATATTTCACGTAATAATTTTCAAGGTAAATAACCCACTTATTATTATATTGTCCATCCATCATTTGTTCCTGGAAAATTTCCGTTACTTTTGGCAACGTCCCATCAGCTTTTAGTGCTGGCAGTGCTTTAGACAGAAATTTCAATGTATGATTCCGTATCAACTCAAATGGATATGGCTCGCCCAAAACACTTTGATTCATTGGATTCTTTGGGATTGTACCGACATTTAAATCCCCACAAAAGTTATAAATGGAAACGTCTTTTGAATCCGCTTGAGGACAATCCTCTGGAATTTGAACGTATGGAGGTTGTCTCACTTTTGGTGGTATTGCGTTACGAGACTCAATGAAAGCGTAATATCTGTAACATGTAAAATGTATAAAAATTCATTTCAATTTCCATGATAAACAAAATTAAATACCCCTCAGGTGTTTCATTAGCATCTAAAATTTCAGACCATATCAGCGAACCAAATGACGCGAGTATCTTAAAATGTTAAAAGTGTTATTTAAATAACTGTCCAAATAACATTATGTTAACTTACTAAGAAGACAAATATTATTTGTATCACTTTTCTACTGTGACTCATCTTCTGTTAAAGAATTTCACACTTTTCTTTTGATGGATTTGAATGAATTCACTTTTAATTGTTATTTTTATTTTTTTGTATTTAATTTTTTTAAATGAAATCACTCCTAATTCTATTTTTTGCTAGTGACAATGTTTCGTTAGACATGAATTTTGAATAATATTCAGATATTTTTTTTTGTCAAGTCTAGAAATGAACGTTTAAATTTCTTAACTGTACTTCTTTAAAGCATGTACTGTACAAGAAGCAGAAGAAAAAAGAAGAAAGATATTAAAGTCAAAGTAAATTGCATAAACACTTATTAGGCTTGTTATAAATTTGAAATTTAAATTATTTATGTAAAATTTATTTTATGATATTTTTTAATTGATAAGAATTTTGAATAATTTAAATTTTTTTGAATAAAATTAGAATTTTTTTTTTTCATTTAAAATTTAAAACGAATTTTCTGTTATACCTAATAAGAATTTAAAGATACGTAGACGAAAATAACAGTATTTATATTATTATTTTTCTTCTTTCTTGAGTCCTACTTATTCTCTGTTAAGTGTGTTAACTTAAACAGTTGTTATTATGATTCAAAATAAATAGTTTATTTTTTCTGTAGTTGGATCAGGTGATGCGTCTAAAGTTGATCTATTTATAGGATGAAATTCTTTGAAACCTGTTGGAGTTAATTGTGATGGAATAATTAACGAGGATTTCCTGTCATTACGCTCTATTTTAAAGAGGTGAAATTAAAATAGATCGACGTTATTTCGAAATTTACTTTGATAAAATCCTGGTTGAGAAAATAAAGAAAATGTGAGCTTTCTGATAAATTTTGAATCAAAATCGTTAAATTTCAAGAAATTCAAAACATTTCTGGCTTAATTTGAAAAAATACGCTTTTGTTGCCACTCGTGTTCCGTCCGTCTGTTTAATTGTGTTAAATTTATATCCAAAAATTTAATGCAATAACCTGACAACACTGTTGTAAGCTCGAGCATACATTTGAGCTGTGTCGAATTTAAAAAATAATTATAATAATCGAAAATTCCTCAAATTATGAAAGAAAATATCCACCTGAAAGGCTGAACAAAATTATAGTATAGCATCAACGATAAAAATTGCATAAAAAAATGTGTAATTTGTATTCAGGTTCTGAAAAATCCCACTTAATATTTTTTTTGTATAGACATATTTGTAGAAGCCAGTGCTTTTGCTCACACTAAACCTATCCTCGATGATCGGAAACTTGGATGGATTCACCATCACCATTTGTCTAAATTACTACAAATAGTTTCTTTTCAGGAGAATATTCTGTATATCGGAGTAGGAAATTTAAAACAAAAAAAATCGTTTTGAATCAATTAAAAGTATTCAAATATATACTTCACCGGTAGGCTTTTTCATGTAATGACAATTCTCTCTACATATCCTTGGATCCCATGAGTCCGTGGTTCCTTTTCATTTTAGATCACCTTTCATTGTCTTGCCTTCAAAATAAAGCAATTCTTCATCGCCGTCCACATCACTATCGAAAATTTATTCGATTATTTTGTATTTCTTTGATTATTTCCATGTCTATTCTTTGTCTTTTTATTAATTTTTTAACCCTTTCAGACCTGAGCCTAAACCAAAAGACCTGGATTTTTTTTGAATATAAATTCTTACTTATATGGGTTAGAAGGTGTTAAATTATTTTTTACAGATTTTTTGTAGTGATCCTTCATCCTTAAACAGAATGTCCAATATATTGGACATCAGGTCTCAAAGGTTGCAATTGTTTGTCCAATATATTGGACATTAGGACTCAAAGGTTGTTGTTCAAAATATTGAAATTCAGTATTCAACGGATTTTGGTTTATAAATTCAATGAAAAAGCTTATAAAATTTATTCTATTTTAATATAAGGATATTAATTTACATCTTTTTATCGAAAAACATTTTTTTACTTCGGAAT
Organism: Culicoides sonorensis; assembly: GCA_900002565.1. Taxonomy (NCBI): domain Eukaryota; kingdom Metazoa; phylum Arthropoda; class Insecta; order Diptera; family Ceratopogonidae; genus Culicoides; species Culicoides sonorensis. The sequence goes on along the minus strand of LN483446.1, from coordinate 119,537 downwards.
ATGACTCGACAGTTGCAACCTTTGAGACCCGATGTCCAATATATTGGACAAACAATCACAACCTTTGAGTCCTGATGTCCAATATATTGGACAAACATATTTTCACTTTTATTTTTCTTTCCTGAATGATTTTCATTTAATTGTTGATTGACTCTTAAAATCTAAGGTTAAATGAATGTCCAAAAAAATCCACACTTAAATATTATTGGTTTTTGATATTTTTTTTGACCCATAAATTTACGTTACTTCAATTTTTACGGAAATGACAGACATGACTGATAAGATTGCTTATTTACATTCTGATAGGCACCGTTATTTCGGGAGCCAATTTTTTTTTGAGGAGGCAAGATGTTAAGTGAAATATTGGCATCGGAATTTTTTTTTAAAAAAACAAGGAAATATTTTTAAAATATTCTCCAAAGTTTGTCCAATATATTGGACAAAGGACCGAAAGGGTTAACTGATCAAATAGTTTCAAGCAACTTAAAATGCGAAATTGATATTAATAGTTTTTCAACTGGACGGCATCTATGACTTTTATGTAATGTTTGACCAATTTGAATGAATCTCGTTTTCAGCGTAATTACCGAAGTTGTAAACAAAGGGCATAGTGAGCACTTTTGCCACCCATTAACTTGTATAACATTTTTGTAGTTTCATTTGAAGTACTTTGTCATTTTTAATGTTTCCATATATTTTATAGAAATAGAGTCAGGGAATAAAATTGAGGAAAATTAACTTGCTTAGAGCTCTAAGAACAATTTCTGGAAAAATATACTGCTTTCCAGTTGAAACTAAATCTTTTATAGGCAAATTTTATTCTGAAATTTCACTTACAAAATTTTGACATTTCTATACGTACCTATTAAAAAAACGTCAATATGAAATTCAATGGCTTTTGCCATCTCCGTTCATTTCCCGACTTAGAAAAATGAAAATGCGCTTATGTAAATAATTCACGATTACTCTTTACATTTTTTTTCTCATAAAATTGAGTTTTAATTAAGTTTAAAAGACACATTTAAAAGAAAACGAGGGGAATACAAGTTTTTCATTAAGATTTTCGCTTTATTGTTTGAAAAGTTAAGCATTTTTTTGTATGTATGTACTTGATTTACACTATCACTTGTTTTTTTTGTTTAGGACCTGATAGTTTGCTAGAGATAATTTTTAATTTGAAATTTAACATTTAAAGAAATTATATAACAATAATTTGAATAAGGATAAAAAATGATAATAAAAAAATAGTATTGAAATGTAATTTTTCTTTATTTTTTTTTAGAGTTATATTTTTTAGAGTTCGATATTAAGGCTGTTTTATTTGATAATATTTTTATTTTTATTATTATTTTAATAAAAATCATAATACTAGCTTAATTGTTACGCATTAAAAAATAATTCATCCGTTTTATAAAAACGAAACCCTAATTTGTTTTAATTTTTAATTTAAATTTTTTTTTTGTGTTTTGTTCTTTTTTGTTGTTGTTGTAATTTTTTTTTAGAAATTTCATAGTTTGTAGTTTTGTGTTAACCATTGCAAACCTTCGAACAGACCATCGCCTGATGTAGCACATGAAGGCTGAATGTACCAATTCCTTTCTCTTATCCTCGAAAGTCCTAGTTTTTCTTGAATTTCATGTGGTTTCATTGCTAAAAATTAAAATTTCAATTTAAATTTTCTTTGAAATGAAATTCAGTTAAAATTACCATCGGACATATCCTGTTTATTAGCAAAAATTAATATTATGGCATCTTTCATTTCTCGGTCGTTTATTATTCGATGCAATTCCTGTCTCGCTTCATCGAGTCGATCTCTGTCGGCACAATCAACTACGAATATTAATCCTTGTGTTCCTGATTAAATTGAAATTTTAAGTTAAATTAATTTTCATTGAATTGAAAATAATTTACCTGTATAATAATGCCGCCATAACGGACGAATTTTATCTTGACCTCCCACATCCCACACATTGAATTTGACATTTTTATATGTAACTGTTTCTACATTGAATCCAACTGAAATTAACAAGAAAAATGAATGATATGAAATTGATGAGTCAAACTTTAAATGTATAGTTAACAAAAAATACCTGTGGGAATTGTTGTCACTGACTGGCCCAGCTTCAGTTTGTACAGAATTGCTAAAATTGATTAAAATAAATTTAAATATGAAAATGTAGAGCAGAGTTTGATAAGATTTGTAATGAAAAATAAAATTCAAATCAATTTAGAAATTGCAAAAAAACGACAACATGCGTTAAAAGTGATAAGAAATTTGATAAATCTCGTTATAGGGTGTTTCAATATTCATTTAAATCTGCAGGGGGATTGAAATTTTAAATGGGGCATTGGAATTGAAAGAGCTCAAAAAATAAAAATCAGGATGAAATTCAGACCCATTCTTATAAGAATCGATACCACGTGTCTTACAAGGATGAGAGACTTTTACTTTCAATTTGCGTAAAAAATTAAAATTTCGATGGATTTTCGTTGAATTTTGAATTGAACAGTTCATGAATTTATTTGGGCAGTCACTTAACCCTTTCATCCCGAACTTTTAGTGAATTATCAAAATTTTCATTGTTACAATTTTCTTAATTAATTTTATCATAGCATTAAATGGGTTATTAAATGAAACAGCTTCCTGTTAATTTTATTTTATTTTTGAAAGAGTCGTGATTCATTTAAAAAAGAAGAAATATGAATTCTAAAAATGTATGATTTCATCTGATAAGTCACACACATACATACATTCACTATGTTGAGTAATTTAAGAGTAAAAATACCAGACAGAAATCAAAGCTCACTTTATATGCTCCGATTTCTTGGAATTTTTCTTTTCATCCACTTTTTTTAAAGGAAACTCCAATAATTTGACGTTCAATGTAAAATTTTGATTGAATTGAAATGAGAAATAAAATCAATTACTTGTTTTTCCTGCAGAGTCCAGTCCCAACATTAAGATTCGCATTTCCTTATTCCCAAATATTTTTGACAGTAACTTCCCCATTTTGATCTGGCTTCCACACAAATACAAATATACACTAAATCAACAAATTTGAGATGTATTTCCTCCAAAATACTTAAAAATAATATTAATTGGGTGGTTTTATTGATGAAATGCTTGATTTTCTTTTTTTTTTTTGATTTAAAAATAAAAATACACTATCGGAAAATTTTATTGTTTATATTTTACACCATGTTTATGATTTTTAATATCAATTGATCGATAATTTGAGTAGTATGTTATTGTTATCACACTTTCCGATACTGCAGCATGTCTTAAAAGCTAGAATTTAAACTAATTTTAATTGAAAAAGATTTTTTTTTTGTGTAAATGTTTCCTTTTTCAATAGAAGCGCAACGTAAACATACCACTAAGCAACCCATCACGCAATTAACGGTGGTTGACTATTGCAAGGAATGAGAATTCCAATGTGACCTCGCTTTTCTGTCCTCGCAACGGAAAAGAGCTCTGAGTCTGACTCATTTTCTGTAAAATGGACTTCTGTTTGGACAATAGTTGTTGCCGAATCAAGAAATGTAAGACTCTGAGCAAGAAGATATTTCAAACTGTCATTTTAAATTTGACAATTTCAGTTTCTACGGATCATATGGAAACTTCAAGTATAAAAAGTGACAGTTTAAATTCAATTTTTGAAGTTTTCAAGTATATTCTACAGAAACAAAGATTGTCAAAAAAAACATTTCTTTTACAGCCAACGTATTTTTTTCCCAGCACACATCACTTTTGACAAGTAATCAATTTCGCATCACTCCAAAACTGCTTCACCGGCAGAATCAGAGGACGAATGCTAACATGCACATTGGACCTTTCAATTTTATCTACCGCAATAGAAATTTAGCAAAAAAATTATCGCATTCGTGTAAAAAAAAATATCAAAACGCCAATAAACAAAATTGAAATTGATCAATTTTTGAAGTCCAATCTTCAGTCAAGCTCTTTTGATACGTCAAAAGACCCACAAATGAAATGTCGGTCCATTATAAGTTCAAAAGTGCACTCGATTTTGATACAATTACATTTGATGGCTTGCATATAAATGTAGCCGATCTAAAAAAAGCAATTGTCCATCAAAAACGATTAGGGAAAAATGTTGATTTTGATCTGCAGATTTCAAATGCCCAAACAAAAGAAGGTAAAATGAAATTTAAATGAAAATTTTGCTTTAAATTAAAATATAAACAAAACATTGTCTACTTTCACAGAGTACAATGAAGATTCAATGCTTATACCGAAAAATACTTCATTAATTATTGCCAGGATACCTCTGGCACCTCACATAGCCAAACGCAATCAGTTGCTGAATCAAAACAAGAATCCAACACAAGATCCAATCAAAACAGATTCTGAGGCAAGAAATGTTGATTTGGCTGCAATGGATGGCAGTGAAAAGGATAAAATCCATGCAATGATGCAGCAAAGTACGGTTGATTATGATCCGACAAAGTAAGTTTTTTTGAAGTTAATTTAATTTAAATTTGAAATTTAACCGTTAAATTCATTCTTATTAATTCTTGCACACAAAAGATTTTATAATAGGTAAACATTTAATTTTTTCAATTAAAATTTAAATTACAAGAAAAAAAATTGAATTTTATCTCATTTTTAACATTAAAATTAATTTGAATTTTTTTTCCGTTAAAGCTATCAAAAGGTACGAGGAGGAGGAATGGTGGGAGAAGTTCCAGCGACATACCGGTGTCATAGATGCCACAAACCAGGACATTGGATCAAGAACTGCCCATTGGGACCACCTTTGCGGGTATTTTTTAATATAAAACTTTGTATTATTGTCACCTTAAGAATTAGTTGATAGAAAAATGTGAAATGAAAAAATTAAGTGGACTTGGAATGCAGTTTCTTGAGATTATTTTTGAATGTTCATGAGAAAAAATTCAATTCTCATATTGACACGATTTCATTTTAAAGAAAAGGCATGAAATTGTTAAAAAAAATTAGCATAAAATGAATAAAAATGCCTGTGTAGGAAAAAGAAAAATAAATTTCAAGGAAATTAAAAAAAAATTGTGACTCAATTAAATGGATGAGTATCATAAGAAAAGAAAAACAATGAAATTTAATCTAAATTAATATTTTTTTTCTCAATAAAATTTCTTAGAAAGAGTTAAAGGTAATTTTTATGTTATTTTTTCGTCGATTCCATCTCAAATTTTCATTCATTGACGTGAGTGCATTTACGCCTTTTTTCTACCTTTAAATGCAATTGAGGAAGTTAGATCATAAAAACACTTTTACAGTTCTGCATTAAATTTTTTGTTTTATTTGAAATTTTTATTATAATTAATTTCAACTAGGATATGCCTGAAGTGAAGCGCAACACAGGAATACCAAGGTCATTCATTGAACGAGATAAAAATCAGCAAACGTATGTTACATTTAAAATTTTTTTCAATGAATTTGACATGAAATTAAAATAATTTTTTCTTTCATATCATAATAGTGAGCAAGTCCAAGCTGTTGTCCCAGAACTCCCAAAACCAGAAGTACCTGAAGATTTGATCTGCAGCATATGCAAGGATTTGTTTACAGATGCCGTCATGATCCCATGTTGTGGCAGCTCATTCTGTGATGAATGTGAGTGTGAAATTATCTGAGAAGGAGAATTTTAAATTAAATTGATTTTTTTTAAATTTGACAGGTGTAAGAACAGCATTATTAGAATCAGAAGACAATGAATGTCCAGATTGCCAGGAAAAAGGCACTTCACCTGCTTCATTGATCCCTAATCGGTTTTTAAGGCGGTCTGTCAATAATTTTAAAAATGAAACTGGGTACACGGTTCCTATGAAAAAGAAAGGTAAGAAATTCATTTAAATTCAATGATTTTTATTTAATTTTAAATCAAATTTTTTTTTAGAAATTGTAAAACAACAGGAAACGGAAGAAATGGCGACAGAGCAAGAAGCAGAAAAGACACCCAGTGAAAATGAGGATGCCAAACCCTCAGAAGATCAAGGTGAATTTTCAATTGAATTAAATTAAAACATTTTCTCATTTCAATTATAAATTCATTGCCATAGAAAATCGTGGAGATGATCATTTCCAACCAGTAGAGCACGAAGTTGATGAGAACAAACCAGAACCGCATCCAAATGAAGCTCCATTGCAACCAAATCAGCATCCAGATCCACATGTAAGTTAATTTCAATTCAAATTGAAATTTTCTTTTAATATTTTCATTTCAAACTTTTTTCAGCATTACCAGGAAACAGATGAATACGCCATTCAAACAACAAATCCTTATAGTAGACCAGAAAATAAGGGTGACGTTCCTTTAAATGACATGATGCCAAGAGGGCCTCAAGCCCCACCATATGGCATGCAACCAATGCACCATTATCCTAATCAACCGTATCCACATCAGCCACCGCACATGAATCAAAAGTAATTTCATTTGAATTTTAACCGTTACATTTCAAATTTTTAACCGTTACACATTCCATTTTTTTTACAGTTATCCGCCTATGATGCGCCCATACAATCAACACATGCAAGGTTATGGTCGTCCACAGTACTTTCATCCACGTGGATATAATCATGGTCCAATGTATTCAAGAGCACGCCATTCAGCACCTTATCCTGATGTGAACACGATTTATAGGGGCGTTGCTCAAACAGTTGGAACGGGGTAATTTTACATTGAAATTTATTTAACATGAATATTTTCATTTAATTCTTTGTTACATTTCACAGTATCATTGATGATCCATTGGAGGCTTTCAATAGAATAATGCGCGAGAAAGAGCGTCAAAAGGAGGAACAGGCACGTCGTCGTTCACCCAATTTCACTAATAAATATCGGAGATCACGATCACCCGATCGACGTCGTAAAAGGAGATCAAATTCATTTGAAAATAGTCCGATTAAAAGGCATGTTGATCGAAGAGTGTTCGATCGTGATAGGAAACGGAGGAGATCAAGGTCATATAGCTCATCAAGATCGTATTCGAGGTACGTTTATAGTTTAATTTGAAAATTTTCATATTAATTGAAATTCATTGTTTTTTTAGAACAAGAAGTCGATCACCACCCAGAAAACGCTCATTCACTCCAAGGAAATTCTCAAAGTCTCCTGTTAGGCGGTCACGATCAATTTCCCCTCATGCAAATAAACAACCAATACATCGTAATCATAGAAGGGACTATCGTGATTCAATGGATCGAGGAGTTAGGAAAGAAAAATCACCTATAAGCAGTTCTAGGTAAGGAAATTGATTTATTTTAATGAAATTAAATTTCATTCATTTAAAAAAAAATTTCATTAGAACAACAAAACACAAGGAAAAAGATCACAGAAATAGAAGTAAAACAAAAGAAATCAAAAAGAAGTCACGAAGCAAATCTCCGAGTAGGGTCACATCAAAATCATCTAAACAGTCCAGTGATAAGTCGCGACACAAATCTAAGGAGAGGTGAATTATTTTAATTTCATTTCATTTCAATGAAAAATAAATTTCGATTAAAAATTAATTTCAGGTCCTCCCATCATGAAACCAAAAGTCAAACTTCAAAATCTGAAAGACACGAGAAATTGGTTGAACCTAAGAAAGCAAATCCATTGGAATTTAACGATGTGCTCCCTCCAGGTGTAGAGGAATTTGACGAAGAATCCTGGCAAATTAGTGACAACAAATATGGAAATAAAATTCAAGGTAATGAAATTCAAGCCAATGCTGATATTGAAGGAATTCCAGAGGCAAAAGATGATCAAAATAACGGAAATGATGACACTAAAAGTGAGTCCAAAAATTCAAAGGAAACTTCTAAGGATGATAAGGATTTGAAAAAAGAAAAAGCGAATCGAGATAAAAAGAGGAAGAAAAAAGAAAAGGAAGTTGAGACGAAAAAACCTAAGAAACATAAGCGTGAGAAATCGGAAAAAGCTGTCTCAGAGGTAAAATTTAGCATTTTACATTTAAATTTGAATTTTAACTGTAAATTAATTTTATTTTTCAGGAAAAACAAAAACATGTTGATGAAAAACCTTCAGAAAAAAATAACGAACCAGAAAAAGCTCCATCAGATCATCACAAAACGCCTGAAATCGAGAAAACCTTAACTCCACCATTGTGTCCAATCACCAAATCAGATTCAATTTTGGATTTATATGACAATATGGATATGGATATCTTTAGTGATCACGGTTTGAATCAATCTGAAGATTTGCTGACAATCCCAGAACCGTCAAAATGGGAAAAAGAAGATATGAATTTATCTGATTCGCCCAAAAAATCATCATCAGTTTCGAGAGATGAAATTTCCTTATTAACGTCGACAGCTGCTGCAAAGGAATTGAAATCATCAGAGATACGAGGATCAAAAGATAATTCACCTCTTTTATCGGCAGTTATTCGGCCTTCCACTGACACAACGGTGCATAACTTGAAAATAAGTGTTCCTAGCAAATCATCAAATCACAATGAACGATCGATAGAGTTGCAGAGTAGCACAAAGTATGATAAAATTAGAAGTGTTGTGAACAAAGACAATAAAGATACGAAAAAACCATCAATTAAAGATAGATTGGGTGAGAAAGTGCGTGAAAAGTCTGCAGAGCGAAGGTCGTCTGAACATAAATCATCGGATCAGAGATCGTCAACCCACAGATCATCGGATTACAGATCATCAGATCGGAAATTGACATCAGCAGCTATTAGGTACAATTTTTTTCTCGTATTTGCAATGAATTTTTTTTCAATTCAATTTAATTCCAGGAATGACGATCACAAGTCAGACAAAGACAAAGACAGAGATCGCATCAGATCCACAGCAGTTCGCAGTCACCAATCAAGCTCACACACTACAGAAAAGTCAAGAAGTTCCCATAGACGGCTAACTCCATCTCCAGTGAAGCCCAGATCTAGTTCATCGAAAAACGTTAAACCTCGGACATCTAGCACGTCATCATCGTCGAGCTCAGATTCAAATGACGACGAGTCAAAGCATAATAAAAAGAGTAAAAAGGAAAAGAAGATCAAGAAAAAGAGGAGCAGCAAATCCTCGGACGAATCCAATGTTTCCTTGGATAAAAAGAAGAAAAGTAGCAAGAAAAAGTCGAAGAAAGAGAAAAAGAAGAAGAGCAAACATAAAAGTTAATAAAAAATGAATGTATATAAAAGTTAACTCATTTGAATTTTTCGATGAGTATAAAATTGAACATAAAAAAAATTCATCAGGTCGTCTGTTGAAATTGATTGAAAATAAATTATATTTGCAAAAAATTTAAATTGTGTTCAAATTTTTTTAAAGCCTCCATTTTTCAGCGTTTTTTGTGAAACTTAATAGCGTTTTTCTCGAAAATTTTGTATGAAAATGAGTTTTACTTTGTATGAGAAAGTTGTAGAATTTTATAAGAACTTCAACTTTGCTGAACATTGTTTAGACTGTTTCAGTATAAAAAATATGAGTTTTTGGCGAAAAACCTTCATTAGGAGCGTTTTTTTGCAAGTAATGGCCATTTTGATCCAGTTACATACAATATTTCACTTTGCAATGTTCTACAAAAATGTTGCCCTATTTATTCTGAACAAAGTTGCCATACATCATTTTTGTCCTTTTCATACAAAAAAAAGAGTTTTGAGTGAAAAACTGAATGTACGTTATATTTGAAGCATGATGAGCAACACTTTCGAATCAGTTCATTTTAACGGTATTTATCAATGAAATACACCCATAGTATATTCAGCAAAGTTGTAGGTCATAACATATTCTTCAACTTTTTCTTTGGTGACTTGAATGGTTTTCATACAAAAAAATGAAGTTTTCATCAAAAAACCTTAAATTTAATATAAAATTTACAAATAACCAGGCGTCTCCACAAAATTATGTTAAAATGTAATTGAACCAACCTACCAACTTGCTCTACATATTCAAGTAAATTACTGTGAATATTTGACACAATATTGAACTAATTTCACGTTGTCTCACCAATTTTTTTTTCTTTTTTACAATTCATCAAACCTGAAATAAACCGATTAAAAATAAAAATTGACTTCCGTCATCATCATGTTGCATTTAAATACAATAAATGCTCGATTTAAAAAAAAATGTATTGTTAAGTATTTGATCAAAATATAAATAGAAGATAAATAAATTATGGTGTCTCGCATTAAAATGCAATAAATTTACAATACCCATCGATATTATTCAAGTCCTTTCAATTGAAAGCCAACCAAACGCATCTCAAGCGCTCTCTTTTAATCGAGATTACAAGAAACTAAAATTAAAATTTAAATTCACATTGATTAAAAATCCTCATTTTAATTGCAGTAGTAATCGAACCTTTGTACATAATCGATCTTCTTCTTAAAAAAAAAATTTTAAATTCAACATATTGAAAACAAAAATTAAATTAAATTAATTTAATTAAAGTGTAGCAAAAAATAATGATGTAACTTGTAACATAGATTAAAATTTATATATTTTTCTTTTATAAAGTGATTAAATTTAAATAAAAATTAAATTAAAATTGTCATAAAAGTTCAATAAAATAAGTGAGATGACAATAACGGACGAAATTTCGGAAGATTCTGTCCAAGAAGTGCAACATGGTAATGAAATTTAAATTTAAAATATTCAAAAAAAAATTTAACGGTTAAAATTCAAAAATTTTTTTTTTAAATGTAACAGAAAATATCCAAATCGGAAAGTCAAATTATGTGGAGAATAACAAAAAATCATCAAATTTATTTGAAATAACTCAGGATTACACGTCCGATGATAAGAGATGGAAAGTAGCAAAGGGGACGATGATCGAGCGTTGTTTTTGCGCACCGATCAAATCCCCAAATGGGACAGAGCTGTGAGTTTATTTGAATTAAATGTTGATTAAAATTGATTAAATTGAATAAAATTTAATGCAGTCGAAAGGTAAAAGTCTTTAAAGACAGTGAAAATTATGAAGAAAGATGGATGCCAACATCGTTAGTATGCACGAGAGCCGATATCGAGAGATTTGCTAGTGCGGAAATTAAAAGGAAGTAAGATTTTAATTGATTTTCAATGAAATTTTAATGTCATATCACTCACAATGAAGGTTACTACTCAATGAATTGATCGAAACCGAGGAAGAATTCATCAAAGATATTCAAAATGTTATTCAAATCTATTTCAAGCCTTTGGAAACGACAAATCCAAACATTCCAAAAGTAATTAAGGATAACAAGAGAATTATATTTGGAAATTTTAAGAGTATTGCTGAATTTCATAAGAAGTGAGATTAAAATTAAATTGAAATTGAGAGCAAATTTCCATTAAAATTTAAAACTTTCAGCATCTTATTCGAGGCAATCAAGTACTGCGTTCAAAATCCAAGTGATTTGGGAAAAACTTTTATACGGTTGGAGCGAGATTTCGATGTTTACAGTGAATATTATGTCAATGAACCCAAAGCACAAGAAATCATCTGTTCATGTGAAGATTTTTTTAAGGTAAATTAATACCCCAAAAAATTCGAAAAAAAATTGTAAAAATTTTGTGAAATGGAAAACGTACTTTTAAAATTTTGTTATAAGCGCATTTAAGTGAATCCGTTTAATGAGGAAAAAAGTATAGTTTGTGTGAGAGTGTGAGTAATAAAGAGAAAAAGAGAGAGAGAAACTAAAATTACCATGAAAAATCTTTCACGCTTTCTCTTTCAAAAATTCGCACTGTCAAATGAAAACGTCCCGCAATCCACCCGCACTCTAAACTGAAAATGCCAAGCAAACCACTGTATTTTTAGCGTATTTGTGGTTTGGTGGACATTTTTTTAAACCTTAGTTTTTCCGTTAAAAACCGAAAAAATTTTCAAAATTCAAGAATTTTTCAAAACAGCGGAATTTTCTGCGAAATCGGAATTTTGAAGTTTCTCGGTCATCCGCGGCTTCGAAAATTTCGCGATTTTAGAAACATAATTTTTGAAAATGTATCGATTTTTGACGCGTTAGCACTAAGTAAGGCACCCCGCATAAGGGAAGTACTACGAGGTGTATTGAAACAACATTGCGGACAAGAAAAATAAATCTCACAAGCGCATTTTCACTTTAAAACCCACATATTATGAAATTTACGATATTTATTGTGCCTTCGAACGATAGTGAAATTGTTTCTCAATTCAAATTTTCCGTATACGCATTCACACAAACTTATAATTGAACACAGTGTGCGCCATTGCCCACAGACAACACTGTTGTTTTTGAGGAAGAATCACTTTTTTAATTTTAACCTTTGAATTTTCTCATACTTCAAATTAAATATCTCAGAGTAAAAATAGCTACTCGACACAATTTTTCTTTTTTTTTCTTTTAATAACACATATTTTGTATTCTGCAAATTACGCGAACTTTTCAGTAATCTTTTAATCATCCACTTGTTAAGATCTGTAAATTTTTTTTATAAATAAATAAATAAATATAAACCACAGAGTGACTTAGAGTATAGGAAAAAAAAATTTATAGTGAGTCTAAATATAGAGTTGAACATTTTATACATTTAACTAATTGAATATTAAATTAAATTTATTGGATTTATCAGTCTCAATCAATTAAAAAAGGGTAAAATAATAGCAAAAATCCTTGAAACGGACTTTGCGTAGTGCAAAAGAAAAACAAATTCATCATCATTTTAAAAATAACTCATTAAAATAAATATTTAAAAGAAAATATCATAAAAAAGTGAAAAGATTACATAAAAATGTATTTTTAAAATGAAAATTTTAAAGAAAAACAATTTTTTCAGTTTTGAGCTACTTTCAGATCCTGAAAATTAAAATTAAAAGCTTAAATGAAAAAAATTGAAATAAAATAATTTTCACTGAAAGATAAAAGAAAAAAAGTAATAAAACGGTGTGTGTGAAGAAAGTTTCTTACTAGTGATATTTATTTATAAATTAAAAGATAAATTTGTTTAAATGAAAAAAAAAATAAGAAGAAAATCAAATTACTCAGCTGAAATGAAAATAGTGTTTCACAATAATTGTGGATCAGTCATTGATCAAGGAGAAAATTGTGTGTGAGATGTTTTTTTAAGTGATATGAAAGTGACTTTAAAATATGTTGAAATTAAATAATATTGGAACTGAAATTAAAGGATGGAAGGTCAAGATTATGTCTGACCAAAAATTGTGTTTGATTTTTTAGGCCAAAAGCTAATCCTTTGAATAATGGATTAAAATTGGATTCAAGGTCATATCTAAATGAGTTGGAAAAAAATTTTAGTCTGTCATGTTTTGTTAAAATTTTCACTGTAAGATGAAAAATTTCCCGAAAACATTCTTCCATTTTCTCATGGTCTGTGTCCTGATGATGCTTTAAATTTCGTCACGTCTCAGATCCAACGCTTCTATATTAGTGATCTCAGTAGCTTCCCGAGCCTTCTTGTTTTCTGCAATGTCGATGTCACTTGGCGCTCGTGATTCGGATAGGAGCTTCAATATTTAGACAATCAGAAAGTCATCGTCAAAAATATTTCGAATTGAACCCCCAGAGACTGAAAAAGACTCAATTTATATCGATAAACTTCAGGCAAGGTCCGACCTTCCAATCAATCTTCTCCGCTTATTTGTAATGTTTTAATTGACCTTCCTCTAATAAAAAAAAATCTAACTTGATGAAATTTTCGAATATGTTAAGGTCATTAATTCATCACTTACGGTTTTGATACCCAGACGCATCTGCAAATGTGTGGGTGTCAAATAAAGGTCTCTCATACAAGCACATACAGAAACTCTAGAAAATACGAAAAAAAGTGATAAATTATTAAAAATACAAAATAAAATTAAATGATAATACATTTAGAAAAGAAAAACATATAAAAATTTATTATAGAATTAATAATAATGATAATAATAAAAATAGATGTTAAATTTAGAGTCGTGGGAAATCAACATGAAAAGTGAATGCTCTTGAACGAATGCATAATGAGAGATTTATTTTTATTTTTACATGTGTGAATCAATATGTTTATTTTGGTTAAATTCTCTCAGTCATTTCTAAAAATATTGTATAAGAATACAAATTCAATTTAAAAAAAAAAAAATTGTATAAACAAATTTTTTTCATTCAAATTTTTTTTTTTTAATTTCAAACTAGGAATTACAAAATCAAAACAAAGATACAAAAGGCCTGTCTACGCATTTGAAACTACCAATTCAGAGAATCAACGATTATCAGTCTATTTTAAAGGATCTAATCAAATTAATTTATTTATTGGGAGAAGATCCAGTTGAAGTAGAGCGTGCACTAGAGCTAGTTCAAGGAATACCAAGCAAAGAAAAAGACAAATCCTTTTTATCTGCCTTAGTTGGATACAAGGGAAGTTTATTTAAGCTTGGGAAACTCATTGCTCACGATAAATGGATTTTAACTGAAACAGAGAACAAAGATCAAGAACGTTACATATTTCTTTTCAAGACAAGATTACTCATAACAAAAATCAAAAGTGTTGGTGAAGATAAAACTAATTTTGAATATAAAAGTTCGATCAAGGTATCTGACATAAAATTAGCGGAACGACCAAAAGATTCCAATTGTATTGTATTGAAACACAGTGAGGGTAAAGAATATCAGATCTCAACTGAAAATCAAGAACTTTTAGATAATTGGATATCAATTTTAACTAATTTATGCAGTAAAAGTGATCAACAAGCACAAAGCCGTCCATTAGAAAGTGATACAAAAATAAAGAGGAGAAATTCAAAAGAGGAAAAGAAGCAAAAATCAGCTGAAAAAAGATCAGAAAACCCAAAAACCGAGGAAAAAGAAAATTTAGCTGAGAAAAAATCAGAACGACCAAAAACTGAAGATCAACCAAGCTTAGCTGAGAAAAAATCAGAACGACCAAAAACTGAAGACCAACCAAGCTTAGCTGAGAAAAAATCAGAAAAACCAAAAACCGAGGAAAAAGAAAATTTAGCTGAGAAAAAATCAGAACGACCAAAAACTGAAGACCAACCAAGCTTAGCTGAGAAAAAATCAGAAAAACCAAAAACCGAGGAAAAAGAAAATTTAGCTGAGAAAAAATCAGAACGACCAAAAACTGAAGACCAACCAAACTTAGCTGAGAAGAAATCAGAAAAACCAAAAACCGAGGATAAAGAAAATTTAGCTGAGAAAAAATCAGAACGACCGAAAACCGAAGATCAACCAAACTTAGCTGAGAAAAAATCAGAACGACCAAAAACTGAAGACCAACCAAACTTAGCTGAGAAAAAATCAGAAAAACCAAAAACCGAGGAAAAAGAAAATTTAGCTGAGAAGAAATCAGAAAAATTAAAAGTTACTGAGCCTGAAAAAGAAACTCAACCAGAACGACCAAAACCAAAGAAACGCAAATCAACTGATGATCAAATTCAAATTTTAGTTGAAGAATATAAACCTAAAGCTGAAGTTGAGCCTGAATCTAAAAATATCCTCAAACTCTTTGATAATCTCAAGGAAACTGTTGAAGCAAGTATCTTAACTCTATCAACTGATAAATCAAAAACCGAATCATATCAAAGTACCGAGCAATCAGATCAAGGAAATTCCTCTGATAACAATAACAACAACAACAACTCAAATCAATCAGGTGAGTCTCGAGAGAATGATCAAAATCTCTCATCAGGAAACGATTCATCAGAAAATAACGATAATCCGAGAGAAAATCCTTATATAAGATTACCGACATTCTTTGATCCCCCACCACCAATTCAATACGTCGCACACCTTGAAATCCAAATCAAGAAGAAACGAAAAAAGCCACCAAAAATCATCAGAAAACTTGTACCGACCTCTGACGATTTAGAGAGACGAAGTCAACTTTTACTCTCAGGCGATTACCCGTGTGAGCGTGTTGACTATTCTGCCGCATCAGCACATCGTAAAATCCGAAGTATCAAGCATACATTCGACAAATCCGGTGACAATCACAGATTTACCGAAGACACCGTTGAAAAGGCCAAAGCTAGAAATTTCAAAAATATCGTTTCACCTGCCGCTGTTTTACCGGTAAAATCAAAGGCGTTCGACTATCAATACATTATTGAAGATCCCAAGACAGGATTATGGTTGTCAACGTCTGAAATACAAAATTATTATTCACCTGAAGAACTTGAGGAGCTTATAAGTGAAATTACAAAAATGGAATCTGAAACTAAATTTTCATCTAGAATCACAACACGTAGAATTAAGAGTGAGTTGAAATTTAAATGTCCTTAACATTACTTGAATTTAAAACTAAATTTTTTTCATTTCCAGCTACAATAAATTCCGAGGGAAGTAACATATATGAAAGTACCGAATCATCTACAGTCAAACAATCAAATGGGACTTCAACGACATTAAAACCCAAATTTGAACAAACAATTAAAGGACAAAAAACTGCACGTAAGTGCACATTTCATTGAATGGCTCATTTCCCGATTTCAATAATTTTTTCATTTCATCCCAATTCGTAGCTGGTGAAAATGTGAAATTCCAGGTCCAATTAAAAGACAGAGTATCAGCCGTTGAATGGTTGAAAGATAACAAGCCACTTGGAGCTGAATTAGCCGAGAGAGTGGTCAAAAAAGACGAGGGAAATAACACATATTCATTGGAAATTTTGAGATGTACCGTAAAAGATACCGGTCTGTACACTGCAAAAGCTGTGCATGGCTTGGAAAATTCGACATGTACCGCACAATTGATTGTCGATAAAAGTGAGTGGAAATTTTCATTCTTAATTAGCGGAAAATTCGCATTTAATCGATTTTTTTATTTTATTATAGCACTCGATGATGACTCACTTTCTGACGATTCTGGGTGTGCCCCACAATTTACAGTGGAACTCCGAAATACAGAGGTCATTGAAAACACATTTTTGACTTTCATGGTCAAGGTCAAAGGCGAGCCCAAACCAGTTGTGAAATTGTAAGTGCAAGTAAAATTAATTTTAATGAATTTTCATTCATTTTTTCTTTGGCAGCTTAAAGAACGACCGAGAAATAATGGATTTCGATAAACACTGCATCATAAAAAGTGACCATGCTGAAACTGGCTTCTACGAATTGATGATTAAAGAAGTCACTGCAAAAGATGCTGGAACTTACACCTGTTCGGCTTACAATAAATTCGGAACAGCTGAATGTAAAGCCGAGCTAACAGTCGTCGAAGAACGCGACATTTTCCATGATTTGGATCAATCAATTGTACCGGGGGATAAACCCAATTTCTTATGGCGTAAAGATAACGTGCCATTTGACCCTGAAGAGAGATTCAAAATCCTCCTGGGAACCGACGACGATTCCCTTGCACTCGTATTTCAAAATGTCAAGCCAGACGATGCTGGCTTATACACATGTGTTGCTCAAACTGTCTCCGGCAACATATTTTGTAGTGCTGAACTTACAATTCAGGGCATTGTCCAACCAACACCAGATCCAGTCAAGCCAACAATTATCGTTGAAAATAAGGAAGTCAATGTCACAATTAATGGTTCCGCTATTTTGGATTGTCGCTTTGAGGGATATCCAAAACCAAATATTATGTGGAAATACAAAGGAAAAACCATTGAAGCCAATGAAAAATACAAATTTTTATTTGGTGATGCCGATTCAATGTCACTTGTCATCAAAAATGTATCAATTGAAGATATGGGAAGTTACACCATCGAAGCATCGAATGACTTGGGTGAGGATACGGCAGAAATCGGTGTTAACGTTAAATACCCACCACGTGTCAAGAAACCTGAAAACTTTGAGTGTATGGTAAATGATACATTGAAAATGTCAATTGAAATTGAAGCCAATCCCGCTGCTAATGCCAAATTCTATCGAAATGGAACTGAGATTACCGAAAGTGAGAGAGTTAATTTCACTGTAGCAGGAAATTACTATTTATTGAAGTTCAATAAAACAGAGTTGTCAGATGCTGGCACATATTCAGTAAGATTAAATTGCATTTTTTCAATTCAAACGATTTTAATTTAATTTGAATTTAATTTTCAAGGTCATTGCTTCAAATGAGCTGAGTCAATCATCTGAATTCTGGTCATTGACCGTCTTCTCACCCCCAGTCATTTCAAAGAGTCTTGAAAGTCAAATCGATGTTGATGAAAAGGAGGATATTGAATTGTCGATTAAGAGTGATTCTTATCCCCCACCGACCGTTAGATGGTTAAAAGATGGAAAACCTATCAATGAACATGATTCACGTGTCAAGGTCATCCAAGATGGCAATACGTATACATTGAAAATACATGGCGCGAATCGTAATGATTCAGCGGTTTATTCAGTTGAATTGGAAAATCCACATGGCACAACTGTAGACCAAGCTGTTGTCAATGTCAAGTGTGCTCCGCAAATTATTCACAAATTAAAGGATATCACCGTGAATGAGGGTGACACAAATGTGGATTTGACCGTTAAATCTGATGGTTATCCAAAGTAAGTGACTCACATTTAAAATGAAATACATTTCAATTAAATTTAATTTGAATTTCAGACCAAAGATTCACTGGTTCCTTGACGGCATTGAAATCACCGAAACTCGCAAAGAGTTTGAGAAAAAAATGGAAAATGATAGTTTTGTACTCACAATCAAGGAAGCAACAACCGAATTACAGGGCAAATATTCATGTAAAATTGAAAATAGTTATGGATCTGATACATGTGAAGGATTCGTGACAGTGAATTGCAAACCTAAAATCACTAAACCATTGCAAGATGTGGAAGTCGATGAAGGAAATACTCTTACACTTAATTTGGAGGTTTATGCAGTACCTGAGCCACAAATTTCATGGTAAATTTTTATTATAATACAAGGATTTTCAATTTCAATTCCCTTAATTTGAAAGGTACAAGGACGGAAAAGAAATCAGTGCCGATGCCAATATAAAAATACAGAGAGATTCACACAGATCAGAATCATATTCACTTACACTCAATATCGTGAAAGGCAGCGATACAGGAGATTATGAATGCAGAGTCGCAAACAGTATGGGCGAAGTGACGTCAAAGAGTCGTGTGATTGTTCAAGGTAAGATGCGTGAACCCCCCTTTACTCATATAGCCGTGTATATATACGTAGGTGTGTCATACAAGGTTACATTTGAAATTAGTCTGTCAAAAAATGTCAGGAATCGATTTTTTTTCATATAAACCTTAAAAAAAATATAAAATAATAAAATAATTTAGCCCAAGATCATTACACAAAAGAAGAGCATCGTAGTTATTATAAAGAAGAAGACACAGCTGATGCATGTTCCGATGATGGAAATCCCGAGTTGGACACATTCGAAAAAGAGAGAAATGTAATGCAAATTGAAACGACGAGTTTACCAGAAATTCAGGCTTTAATTGAAAATCGAAATGATGATGATGACGATTATAATAGAAAGATTGAAGCCTTACCTGAAATTCCTGCTGACAAACCTGATGAGGCTGAAAAGTCTTCTAAAGCTGAAAAACCTTCCATTGTCGAAGAGGATGATTCCAATGCCAAAAAGGATGTTGAAGATGAAAAATCTGAAATTCCACCTCAAATTAAGGCCGAAAAGCCTTCCAATGATAAAAAGGATGATGATAAAGTCAAAAAACCTGAATCAAAGCCTGAACCTAAACCAGAAAACCTTGAAGATAAAAATAAAACTAATAAAAAGGATGAAAAACCAAAATCCACTGTTGATGATGATCAAGAAAAACCACAAAAGGATGGTAAATCAATTCAAAATCACACTATGGCATTGTTCTACTTTGATGTAACTCGAGCTGTATATATTCGCTAAAGGCTTTAATTTTACTTGCACATGTACAAAAAAAATATTTAATTTAACTTTTTATTTGTTCCAAATCATTTTCTTCATTTTAATTTTATTTTTAATAAAAATCACGTGAATTTTTTTTTTTAACATTTTCGCACGAATTTCCGTTGAGAAAATTACTTGGAACATTAAGAATTAAAAATACTGATAAAATTGTAAATAATTAATATGAAAATACTAAATTTAACTTGATCCCCTTACTGTAAATATGAGAAAATAGTGTAAAGTAGTTAAAATATTACAATTGGATAATTTAGTTTTTTTGATGAATTTTTTAAAAATTTTTGGTAGTGCTAATATTTTTTTTTAATCAAAATTAACTTGAAACAATGAAATTTAAGCTAGTGTAGTTTTTTGACATCAGTTTTCGATCTTCCATATTTTAGTAGTTTTTTTTGGATAGAAGTAAGATCAAATCTTTTTTCAGGTTTCGAATTTGTCGAAAAACGCTGAATTTTCCAAAACCGTCAGATATTTCAAAAAAACCGTTGAATTTTCTAAAACCGTCTGAATTTTCTAAAATCGTTCAATTTTTCAAAACACGATGAATTTTCTAAAAAATGTCTGATTTTTCAAAAAACGTTCAATTTTCCAAATAACGGTGAATTTTCTGAAATCGTCTAATTTTTCAAGAAACGCTTAATTTTCAAAAAAATTTTCAATTTTTCAAAAAATTGTTGAATTTTGTAAAAATATCTGATATTCCAAAAAACGCCGGTTCTTCAAAAAACGTCAGATTTTTCCGAAAAACTAAAATCGTCTAAAATCGTCCGATTTTTCTAAAAACGTTTAATTTTTCAAAATCGTCTGATTTTTCAAAAAACGTTAAATTTTCTAAAAACGTCTGATTTTTCAAAAAAACGTTGAATTTTCTAAAAACGTCTGAATTTTGAAAAAACTTTCGATTTTTTAAAAATCGTTGAATTATCTAAAAACGTCCGACTTTTCAAAAAAAGTCTGATTTTTCAAAAAACGCTGAATTTTCTAAAAACGTCAGATTTTTCAAAAAAAAACGTTGAATTTTCTGATTTCTGAAACACTGATTTTTTCAAAAAGCGCTCCATTTCTTAAATTGTCTGATTTTCAAAAAAAACGTTGGAATTTTTAAAATCGTCTGAATTTTCAAAAAACGTTGGAATTTCTAAAAACGTCTGAATTTCCAAAAAAACGCTGAATTTTCTAAAAACGACTGATTTTTCAAAAAAACGTTGAATTTTCTAAAAACGTCTGATTTTCAAAAACAAACGTTGAATTTTTAAAACATTGTCTGATTTTCCGAACAACGTAGAATTTTAAATTAAGAAGAAAATTCTGAATAAGCAAGAGTCAAAAATCTATATGATGTTATACAAACCTCAGCATTATATGGTCTTAAATTGATAAAAAATAAGTAAAAATCTTATCTAATGGAATTGGAATGGAAAATTGTTGTTCATCTAAAACAAAAAACACTTAATTGCACTAAATTTTAATTTTGAAGCACGAGATTTTTCAAATTTAAATAATAAAGAAAATTAACAGTATTTTTTTCATAAATTTTATAGTTGCACCAGAGATCATCAGCCATACTCTAAAAGACATCAGCATGTTCGACTCCTTACCTTTATCCTATGAGGTCAATGCCAAGGGTGTTCCAAAACCAGAAGGTAAATTTAATTTAATTTCATTTCATTTTCGCATTAATTAAAATTATTTTTCATTAAAAAACAGTTGTTTGGCTACTTAACGGTACCCAAGTACAACAAGACAACAGAGTTGTGTTCACCAATCAAGAAAATAACTATAAAATGGATATTGTTGATGTGAAACTCCAAGATGCCGGTGAATGGCGCGCTGTTGTAAGGAATCGCCTCTCAGAAAAAGTTCTTACAGCTAATTTGGAAGTTATTCGTAAGCTTTCACTTCAAATTATGATGAAATTTCATTCTGCATCATAATTTTTTTTTTAAATTTCAGCATGCAACGAATTCCGCAGACCCAACTTAAAATCTGGATTACAAGATTTCAAGGTACCAAAAGGCACAAAAGCGACATTCACAGTTGAATTGACTGCAGATCCATTGCCAGACATTGAATGGTCTCACAACAAAGTCAAAATTACAAATGATAATGGAATTGAGTATGATGTTAAGGAAGAAGTGCTTGAGCATAATTTGAAAAAACTTGTGTATAAAATGGAAATTACAAGTGCGCAACATGTCGATACGGGCATCTACACATTCAAGGCAACAAATAAATATGGAAGCTTTGAGACAAGTTGTCGATTGGATGTTTTACTTAAACCGGATATAATTGGCTTGAAGAATCAAGAGTGTTTGCCATATGAACAAGCTGTCTTCCATGCCGTTATCAATGCGAATCCCAAACCGAAAGTCGTATGGACACGAAATGGAGAAAATTTGTGTAATGTTGAGAATTGTGACGTTATCAGTGATGTTGAGAAGGAATCTTACACGTAAGCAACATTTTCTATTCATTGAAATTTCAATTCAAATTCATTTAAATTAAATTCCAGATTAATTGTCGAAAAAGTCACAATCAAAGATTCAGCCACTTACGTTTTAACAGCATCAAATGACATTGGTGAAACAATCGTCGAAGCAAAATTGGAATGCAAAGTCAAAAAACCGACATTTAATGTCAAACCTCAAAGTCTGTTAGTGCACGACCTTGAGGATGTAAGTGTGGAAGCTTGTATCACAGGTGTGCCGAAACCTTCATTGAAATGGTACATCGGAGACGTGGAAATCGATTCAAAGGTCTTGGATTCAAGGAAACGCCTCAATGTGTCAACATCTGACGTGGATAATGACACGGTGAAAAGTAAATTTAATATCAGTGGATTCACAACAACAGATGAGACTAAGGTGAAATTTAATTTTAAAGAAATTAAATTAAAATTATTAATAATTGAATTTTTTTAACCGTTACAGTACAAAGTCGTCGGTTCAAACATGGCTGGCGATGCAGAACTTGAATTTAATATCACGTTATCAGCTGAAAAACCGTCAATCAGAAAAATGTTTGATAAATTCGCTGAAATTGTGGAGGGAGAAAAACTTGAACTCAGTTGTGTCCTTGATGGATCTCCAATTCCAACAGTGCAGTGGTACAAAGACAGTGAAAAAATTGAGCCAAATGATCAGTGAGTCCAAATAAAATTTAATTTTGAACATAAATGTAATTTTTTTTTTTTTTTTATTTAGCATTAAAATGACTGCCGACGCTAATGGAAATGTCTCACTCTGCATTGATCAAGTGAATCCTACAGATGGCGGTGCATATAAAATGGTCGCTACTAATTCGAGTGGTGAAGAATCAGCATTGTGTGCCGTTGCTATAATGCGTAAGTCAGATTTTGACTCTCCCTGAATTGGAAATTGATATTTTAAGCGCATTTAGTCGAATACTTCATAATGGAGAAACGACGATATTTTCAAAATATCATAAAACCGTTAGATTTTTCCAAAATGGCCGACTTTGCCCAAATATTCATAGAAATGCGCTCATTAAATTTGTTCACGATTACGTTTTACATTAATTTTTTTCATTGTATTTTTACAGCAATCGCAAGAGCTCCCAAATTCTTGGCACCAATCAAGGATGAAGCCCTCAGTGTTGGTGATAACGTTGACTTGGAAACAAAATTATCAGCCTTCCCAACACCAGAAGTCGTCTGGACCAAGGATGGAATTCCATTGCGTGGAGCTCCAAATATCAATTTCATGTCACTTCCATGCGGAAAAATCGGCTTAATGTAATTAGATTTTAAATTTCATTAATTTTTGTATTTTAAACGTAAAATTTTCATTTCCAGTGCGAAGAATGTCCAATTGGAAGACGCCGGTATCTACACAGTCACTGCAACGAATGAACTTGGATCAGCAACTCTTGTAATTTGAATTTTATTTTATCAGTTAAAATGTTTTTTTTTTTTAATTTAATGTTTTCTTTTAAATTTAGTCCGCATTTGTCACTGTCGAGCCAAAGAAACAAAAACCATATTTCGTCAATGAGCTGCAAAGCAGTGAAATTGTGTGTGGTTACACAGTTGCATTGCATGCCAAAGTCATTGCCTATCCACTTGCAAAAGCTGTATGGTCATTCAATAACAATGAAATCAAAGATGGTGGTCGTTATCAAATTTCTGAAAACAAAGATGGCGATTTAACGTTATTGATTCGTGATGCAACTCCCGCAGATGCCGGAAAATACGAATTAACTGCATCAAATGAACTTGGTGTTGCAAAATCCCTTGCAACCTTAACCGTAATTCCAACAATCACTGAAAATGGAGTTGAGGAATTACCGTTATTCACAAGTCCACTTAAAGACGCCATTGTGAATGAGGGTCAAGAAATTGAACTGACCACGAGATTCGCCAGTAATCCAGTACCTGAAATTTATTTCATGAAAAATGGTGTTCAAGTGCAACCGGATCGCAGAGTCTCAATTTCAGTTGATAGTCATAGTGCGACACTTCGTATTGCCGATGCTGACTTGAGTGACACAGCTCAATATTCATGTTTCATTGTAAATCCATTGGGTGAAACTGAGTGTGCTTGTGAATTGGATATTCAACAAGTTTATGCGGCACCACAATTCATTCAAAAGTATGACATTTAAATTCATTTTCATTGAAATTCAAATTAATTTTCATTTCAATTAGACTTTCACACATCGCCGTATCCTCTGGAATGGATGCCAAATTATGTGCGCGTGTCATCGGAAATCCACGTCCTACGTTGACCTGGAAACGAGGCAATGAAGAAATCAATGATGGTAATAACTTTGAACAAATCTACAGTGGTGAAAATTGCTGTTTAACTGTGAAGAATTGCAATCCATCTCAAAGTGGAGTGTACACTTGCATTGCCAAGAATAGCAAGGGCGAGGCTGAATGTGTATTCAAATTGGACGTTTCTGATACATTGTAATAATTTTAATGAAAATTTTCTGTGAAATTTCATTTAAATTAAATTTAATTTACATTCCAGACAAAAAACAGAAGAATTTGAGGCACCAAGCTTCCTTAAAACGATCAACGATGTCGAGGCAATTAAGCACACATGCGCCAAATTCACGGCTTGTGTCACGGGCACACCAATGCCATCTGTTGAGTGGTTGAAAAATGGCCAGAAATTGTACAGTGCTGATAGAATTCAACATATTAATGAACCGAATGGTAAATTTTACCTTTCATTTCATTTCATTTCAATTCAATTCATAATTTTCGTTTGTAATCTCATCAGGTGTAATGAAATTGATCATCGACAATGTAAATGAAAAGGATGCCGGCACCTACACATGTCGTATCAAGAATCCCCATGGAGAGAGTGTGTGTGATGCTAAATTGCAATGCATCGATACCGTTACATATCCAAAATTGCGTGATGGTGATGACCTTGAAGCGGAACATGGAAAAGCTTATCTGCCAAGTGGCCTTGTCGATCGTCCAATTATTTCGAATATGACAGAGAGACGATTAATTTTGTCATGGAAGCCATATATTCCATTTGTGATGCACTATCCATGCACGTACAAGGTTGAAATGTGTGAAATTCCTGAGGGTGATTGGCATCCAGTGGCAGCTGGTGTTAAAGGGTGCCGATATGAAATTCGTGGATTGGAACCATACAGAGATTACAAATTCAGGATATTTGTTGAGAGTAAACAGGGAATAAGTGAACCAAGTCCCTTCGTTCAAACACACAGACAAAAGGTGATTCCACCGGCAACGAATTTGTATGCTTATGGCACACCTGGAATTGATTTCCGTCCGAAAATACCACCATCGTTACCAAAGGACTTTGACATTGAACGTCCACCACATGATAAATTGCAACAGCCACCTGTGTAAGTTTAAATTTACATTTAAAAAGTTCTTGTAATTAAATTAATGATTCAATTTCATCAGATTCTTACCCCGTGAAAGCAATCATGAATATGGTATCAAGGATCACAGTGCACGTCTTCATTGGTATGTGATTTTTTTTTGAAAATTCTCTTTAACTTCAATTTAAATATTTTTTTTTTGAATCAGGTTCTTAATTGGTTACCCCAAACCATCAGTCACGTTCTTCAAACGAGGCGAGCCACTTGTAATGGGTGGAAAATATAATTACACATATACAAGAAACGGTCAAGTCACACTTTTCATTAATAATATGACTGATGATGATGCAACGGAATATGAAGCAGTAGCTCACAACGAATATGGAGATGCACGTCAAACAGATCGACTTGACATTGCTGAATATCCAAGATTTATTCAACGTCCTGAGGAGTGTTATGTCATGTCACGAAGATCTGGACGCATTGAAGCTCGAATCACGGGAATTCCATATCCAGATATCAAATGGTACAAGGATTGGCAACCACTTACTGAAACTTCAAGAACTAAGGTGGGTAAAAAAATTGAAATTGAAATTTCCTATGAATTAAATTTTTTAAATGAATTTGTAAGGCGACGCCTTAAATGCATGTCCCTCCTTTAATTGAAAATAAACATGGAACTAGATTCAGATCTTTAAAAGGCGAAATTTAAAAGGAAATGAATTTAAGGCGTTGCCTTTAAATTCCTAGAATTTTTTTTTCAATTCAAAGGAAATTTCAACACGGTTGTAAAACTATGAAATTTCATTGAAACATTTCATTTAATTTCATTTCCGTTACATTCCAGATGGTCTTCTATGAACCTGACATTTGCGTATTATTGATCACAGATGCCATTAAGCGCGATGAAGGTCTTTACTCAATCACAGCTTCAAATGTGGCCGGATCCATTTCAAATTCCGTTACATTACACGTTGAAGATAACGAGGATGAATATGCATACAATGCTCACTTCAGATCCCCATACATCCGTTCCAAACAAAAGCCATACAAGGACTTGTATGACATTGGAGATGAACTTGGACGTGGTACCCAAGGTATCACATATCATGCCATTGAACGTGAAAGTGGCAAGAATTTCGCTGCAAAAATCATGTATGCTAAAGATGAATTGAGGACCTTCATGTTCAACGAGCTCGATATTATGAATTCATTGAATCATAGCAAACTCATTCGGCCATATGATGCATATGACACGAAAAATAGTCTTGTCATTGTAATGGAATTGGCTGGTGGCCGGGAACTTGTAAAACACGGATTGTTACGTCGTGACTATTACACGGAACGACAAATTGCAATTTATATTTATCAAGTGTTGCTTGGACTTGAGCACATGCATAGCAGGAATATTGCACATATGGGATTGACGGTGAGATTAAATTGAAATTATTTTAATTTTAAAATTTCCTTAATGAAATTATTTAAATTTAACAGCTCAAAGATCTTTTGTTGGCCCATCCTGGTGGTGATAAAATCAAGATCTGTGACTTTGGATTGGCACGACGAATTTCCAATACATTGGAACCGCTAGATTTTGGCATGCCTGAATTTGTAGCACCTGAAGTCGTTAACCGTGAAGGTGTTGGATATGGTCAGGACATGTGGGCCGTTGGTGTCATTACGTACATCTTACTTGGAGGCTACAGTCCATTTAGAGGCGAAAATGACAGGGAGACACTTACAAAAGTGCGTGAAGGTCAATGGCAATTCATGGGATCCATTTGGTCTCACATTTCAGATGATGCCAAAGATTTCATCTCAAAATTACTTGTTTACAATGCATATGATCGTCTTGATGTTAAGACGGCGTTGCAACATCCGTGGTTTGATATCATCACACGTGTGGTTAGAGATGAATATCTCATTGGCACAGATAGGTTGAGGAAATATTACAATTTATACAGGTAATTTCAAGTTAAATGAAATTGATTTCATGAAAATTTACATTTCAATTGCACAGAGATTGGAATAACACAGCTGCTGTACGCAAATACTATCGTCGACGTCCATTGCTATCAGCTTTTGATAATCCATCGAAAATGATTTATTCTCTCAATGAAACATGGACACCAGAGGCCACACCACCACCACAACAACACATTCCAAAGAAGTACGAAGATCTGACATCAAACTTTTTGCATCCCGATTACGAACTTGGACGATTCAAATCTGACAGCCAGTATGTTAAAAGTCAATTTATCTTATAATTTTACATTAAAAAATCCTTTTAAAACAGTTACCAAAATGGTCCAGACACATATTTGTTGCAATTACGTGACGTGAGCTTCCCATGTCGTTTAAGGCAATACATGAGTGTAGCGAAACGGCGTTCTCCTAGTTTCAACTATACCTTATCTGATAGTAACTATGATTTGAGTGTAAGTTAAATTGAAAATAAATTTCATTAAAGATTGATATTCAATGTCACGTGTTACAGATGCCCGTTATTCGCGAACGTAGAAGATTTACCGATGTAATGGACGAGGAAATTGATGATGAGCGTCATTCAAGATCTGTCAGTGTCTCATCACGTCGATTGAGAAGTGAAGTTGGATCGAGATTGCAATCATACTATGAAGCTGATGCACTGATTGAGAGTGGAAGACAAGGACATCCCACATTCTTCAGAGAAAAACCTCAAACTTTAGCAATTAAAATTGGGGAACCCGCACACTTATCATGCTTTGCAGTTGGAGATCCAAAACCATCAATTATGTGGTTTAAGAATGACACGCTAATTCAAGAATCGAAACGTATTTGTTTCCTTACCGATAAAGATGGACGCACAATCCTGCAATTTAACAGCGCTTCAATGGATGATGTTGGAATTTACAAAGTCGTCGCTCGCAATCTCATCAATCAAACGACCGCTCGTTGTCGTGTCGTTGTGGCAACAAGACCAAATCCACCAGATTTCATTAACGTTGTTGCTTGTTCCGAGAACGAAGTTCTTCTTCGATGGAAGCAACCCCGATATGACGGTAATTCACCTGTATTGTGTTACAGTTTGCAATACAGAAAGGAAGAAGAGACCGCATATCACGACATTGCCGATAACATTGATCACGAATTTTATCTCGTACACGATTTAACTCCCAAACAAGCATACGTTTTCCGCATAGCATCACGTAACCGCATCGGATGGAGTGAAAGTGCAACAGACTCGGATGTGGTGGTGCTACAAGATGTAGGAGCTCCAAAAATAAAAATCACAAAGACGATGAAACACTTGCAACAAATCACGGAGTCAGGTCAACCCATTTCATTTGAGGAACAAAAACACAAAGTGGATTACAGACTTGAACGTGACGAATTGGAGTGGTTCTCAGATGACAGTTATGCGGAACGATATTCATTTGTATCGGAAATTGCACGTGGTAAATTTTCGATTGTGGTGAAGGCTATTGATCGGGTGAAGAATACAAATGTTGTGGCTAAAATCTTTGATTATACTGATGATACTTCGAGAATAATTGAACAAGAATTTGAGACACTTCGCACATTGAGACATGAAAGAATAGTTTCGTTGATAACGGGAATTAAACCAAATAACTCGTCAATTGCGATCATGATTATGGAAAAATTACAAGGTGCAAATATTTTGACTTATCTCAGTAGTCGAACTGAATACACGGAACAAGTTGTTGCTACAGTGATTTTACAGGTAAATTAATTTGAATTTTAATATTTCTCGTCGATTTGACAAAAATGCGGATATTGTGAATGGTCTGTGTCAAAATCAAAATGGCTGGAAATTTCCGAAAATTTTTAAAAATTCAGGAAATCGCGACAATATACAAAAACGTCGAAATTTCTAACAACGGAAAAAAGATCGTAGACATTACAAAAAACCGAAAAAATCTGCGAAGCTGCGGAATTTTCTAAAATCGCAGGAAATCGCGAAATTTTCAAAAACCGGAAAAGATGGAAATTGAAAATAAAACGAAAATTTTCAATAAAGACCGTGGAAATTCGCGGAATTATAAAAAACTCAGAAAATCGCGGAAAATCATAAAAACTTTTCAAAAATTCAGAAAATCGAAAAATTTTACAAAAACCGTGGGAATTTTGAAAAACCGAAGACAACGAGGAACTTTCAGAAGCTGCGGATTTTTCAAAAATCGTAGAAAATCGCAAAATTTTCTAAAATATCAGAAATCGCAAAACTTTACAAAACCGCGGAAATTTTAAAAACTGCGACACTTTCAAAAAACCGAAGAAAACTGTCGAAATTTCAAAAAACTGAAGCACACCGAGGGACTTTAAAACTTGCCCAATTTTCTAAACTCGCAGAAAATCGCAAAACGGTCCAAAACGGAAAAACCGAAGAAATTTAAAAATAGAAAATTTTTTAAAAAAACCTGTTTAAAATTCTGAAAAAGGAACAAGACCTTTAAAAATCTGCAGAAAACGTGGATTTTTTTATAACTTCAAAATTTTCCAAAATCGAAAACAATCGTGAAATTTTCTTAGACCGTGGAAAACCGCGGAATATTAAAAAAAAGAAAATTTTGAACCGTGAAATTTTCAGAAACCGCCAAATTCTTAAAAATCTCAAAAAATCGCCAAATTTAAAAAAAACCCAGAAAATTTCCCAAAATTCGCTTTTGTGAATAGTTCATGATTACGTTCTAATTTTTATTTTCCTTAAAATTACAGGTATTGGATGCCCTTCAATACTTACACTGGCGAAATTATTGTCATCTCGATTTACAACCAGACAACATTGTGATGGCCTCAGTGAGATCTGTTGAAATCAAACTAGTCGACTTGGGCTCTGCACAAAAAGTATCAAAATTAGGCACATCTGTTCCAATCAGTGGCTGGTTAGATTTCATGTGTAAGATAAAAAAATATTTTAATTTAAATTTCCAGACATTTCATTGAAAACCATTTCAGCTCCTGAGGTATTGAATGAAGAGCCAGCATATCCCCAATCCGACATTTGGTCTGTTGGTGTGTTAACATACGTTTTGTTATCCGGTGTCAGTCCATTTAGAGGAGCTGACGACGAAGAGACAAAAGCAAATATTACATTTGAACGATACAGATTTGAACACTTATATCCGAATATTACACCTGAATTGACAAGATTCTTACTATTTTTGTTCAAGAGATCTCCTGAAAAGCGACCCAGTGTTGAAGAGTGTTACGAACACAGATGGCTTCAAGCAACTGATTTCATGATTAAAAGACGAGAACATCAAAGATTCAATACACAGAAAATTAAGGAGTTCTCTGAAATGTATCAGAACCTTAAATCAGAGGAGGCATCAAAAGCCGATGATCAAGTACAGGAACAAAGTAGTCCACTTGGACAACCATCACCAAGGCAACTTATTCGATCAAATAGTATACAAGAAGAATTACTTACAACATATTAAAAAAAATAAAATATTTTAAATTAAATAGATTATTAACGAAATTTTTTACGAATCTTAAAAATGATATGAACTTTTAAAAACCTTTGGACCACAAAAATAATCGTTTTTAAAATGTCGTAAATTCATTTGTAAAGTAATAAAATAAGATCATATTAAAATAAAATATAAACAAAAAAAAACATTTGGAGTGTCATTTCAATTTAATTTCGTTTAAAAGTTACAAGTAAATCACTTTATTTTTTTCCCTTATAATTACTTATCTTTTGGCATATTTTGTTATGAATTCGGTTACATTTGATTGGAATTTTGTCTTATTTCTACTGTATTGTTCCGCTGCTTCAATATTTAATGGATCATCAAAATTCAGTAAATCCTTCAAAGAAAAATTACAATTAAATATGAAATATCAGAGTAAAATCAAAACATTTACCGTAAATAATGAATTCAGTCCCCAAACTACGTCATTTAATCGACGAGTTGGACACCAACCTAAGCCGTCTATTGAATTTAATCGTAAAAGTGAGAGACATATGTCACCGTCCTCCGAGATATTTGGATGCCAAATTTTATTCAGACACTTCACTAAAGGCGGTGCCATGTTGTACTCCTCCGTTACTTGGATGCTAAATTTGAATTTGCCATTCTTCCAAAATCCTGTGAAATTTAAATGAAATTAATAATTTGTTGGGAAAAGGTCTTAAAATGCTTACCTTCATCAGGTGAGACAATGAGAAAAAATTCGTAGAGTATATTTGGATCTGGAAACACAATTTTACAAGTTGCAGGAAGATTTTGTTCCATCTCTTGTACTTCTTTTACTAATAGACGGTCTCTAATAGACACTCGACTAGAACACTGAGATTCATTTTCTTTTGCTTTCCTTAATTTTTTTGTGAGTGTAATCATACTTTTAATTGAATATTCAATAAATTTGATGCTTAATAAGACACTTAATTATATTTTTATTCTTATACTTTAATTACAAATTTTTGTTTTGTTATTGCTTGTGAATCTCTCGAAGAATTTTTTTGTTTTGAGAAATTTGAATAGTGATGCACGAAATGAGTGTTTGTTTTGGTAGAAATGTCACTGACATATGTCAAAATTTCAAAAGTAAATAATAAATAAAGACGGTGGGATTCAGTTCAGTTGCTTGAAAAAAGAGAAATATTGAACTTGGATCCGCTTAAATTCTTTGATTTAGAAAATTCTGTAATTGAAACGGATTTTTTAAACCATTTTAAAACCCTGGAGATCAATTTTGAGTCTAAATTCAAATTCAATTCAAGACACCAGTCTGAAGTGGCAGAATTACGTGTTTAGGCTCACGATTTCAAAGCTCAATCTCAATATCAATGAGTGATGGCACAATTTCATGAGTGCCAGGGCCACAAGTGACACTTAGGCTCTGTTGAACTATCCTAGAGTCATCGCATTAGATAGAATCAGGTGGTGAGCAATTTTTCCTGCTGAAACCACAATTGGACTTATTGTAGTACAATCATGGCGTCATGGCTTGTGATCTCAAAATAACGGTGGATAAGCCGAATGTAAGATTTTTTTCGAGTTGATCGCA
Source organism: Culicoides sonorensis (assembly GCA_900002565.1). Classification (NCBI taxonomy): domain Eukaryota; kingdom Metazoa; phylum Arthropoda; class Insecta; order Diptera; family Ceratopogonidae; genus Culicoides; species Culicoides sonorensis. The sequence goes on along the minus strand of LN483446.1, from coordinate 86,878 downwards.
AAATTTGTTTATTTAAAGGCAGAAAATTGTTGGATCTTGGATCTAAAAAAGAATTTGGACTTTAGTATTCAAAAGTTCCAATAGATGTCTCTTCACATTTTTGTTGATATTCAAAATGAAACATGTGCTTCAGCTTCACAATCATCAGTTAAACTCTACAAAAAGAGAAAAAAATTGTTTGCTTTAAAAAATGAAATGGCTTTTAGTAACTCAAAAGTTATTTTTAAGGAAAAGTTTGAATATCTTTCCTTTCAGATTAATTTGCCCGTTAAAAAAAAACAAAGTTTGATGTATCGATTTCATTGATTAACAATCTGTATGTCTGAAATTCGAAAACAAAGAAAATGAAAGTTATCATGGAGTTTTCATCACTGTCTCCGACCAGTCAAGGCAAGTTGTACCAGATACCTTAGAATCATTATAAAAAAAAAATGTGTCAAACGATTTTGGATGGTGATCAACTTTGACACAACCTTTGGCTGTCACATGAAATTTAGTTTTCATATAATAGACAATGTTTTTCCCGTTCAATGAAATCAACTTACTATGAATGAAATCTCTTCCTAGTTTGAATTCCTGTACTACGAAAAGTAAACAATTCGCATGTTTAAAATTTTTTCATTACGTTATCTATCAATGTCAAGAATTTTTATACATTTGGGTATATTTATTATATTAACAGTATCAAATTTAGTGTTGATGGTGTTTGGTGGTTGTACACAAATATTTTCCAACTTTCACACACAAACACAAACTTATTTGAAAGGGGATTACAAAATTTATAGTTTAAAATAATAATAATACAAAAAAAAATCTATGCTACACGAAACTTTTGCCTTTTTTGACTGAATGAATGCATCATCCAGTCATTAACGTAACGCTCTTATGCAGCAAGTGAACAGTCATCAGTCGTTGAAAGTATAAAAAATGTGTCCCTTGTTGATGACAATATACAGCTAGCACATGTGAAAAGTGATTTTGTTGAATAATAATAAAAATACTGTATTTCATATCCCCCAAGTGAACAAGGTAGTGCGAATTTTCAAATATATACATTTTTTTTATTTTAATATGTTACAGCAACAGAAAAAAAATAAACTTTACATTAGTAATATCATGGTACTATACAAATGTCGTACAATACAGAGAGAAAGTTAAACTCCAAGAATAATGATGATGATCATGCATTAAATATTGTACATTTTGCACATATAAATGCTCTCATGTTGAATAATCTTCTGTTAAAAATATAAAAAAAAAGGTATGAATTTGCATCTAACCAAACCAAAAAGGAGAAGGAGATGGAAAGGAAATGAAATATAAAAAAAAAATATTTTACAACGATGTGAAATGACGCGGAAAAAGTTTTACCATTTCAAATGAGAAAGGAAGAAAAAAAAATGTACATTTAGTTGCAAACATAAAAGTCATAATAAATGTGTCTATTTTCCACTTTTGACGAGTAAAATTTTTCATCTTTCATGGATGAATACCTTTAATGTGTATGTTAACCTAACCCTTAGTTGTGTAGTTGTCATGCCTTCATCAAATTTTTTTGGTTTGTACAGTGCTTTGAAATTAAAGGAATTGAAAACCGAGTTTAAGGAAAATTAAGGAAATGATCCAGAGTAAGTACTCTTGTCCGTCTTTTAATATTTTTTTTTCTTTCAATTATGGTCCTACTTAAGAATTGAAATACTAGTGGCGTTACTAGAACTCAAAGTTGACTTCAAGGCAGCTTAAAGTCAACCGCGGTTATGAAATGGATCTAACAATAAGAGCAAAATAAGGCTTGAAAATGAAGTGTTGGAATCTTTTACCACTAAAACAGGGCTTCGACAAGGTGAAGCTCTGTCAACTCTGTTATTTAAAGTGTCTTTAGAAGGTGCAATGAGACTTGCAGGTATCAAAACATCTCGAACACTTTTAACAGATCTTATGATTTGCTGATGATGTTAAACCCATTCTTCAATATAGGAACCTAGTCTGGATGCCCACCTTCAAAATTGACATTGATCGAATTGAGTCAATTCAAAAACAATTTCTAATGTTCTATCTTAGAAACCTTGGCTAGAAAGAGAAATTTCATTTACCTCCTTATAAGCATCGACTCAACCTGATCAACATGCTGACTTTACGAGATCGTCAAGAAATCGCTTATTGCACTTTCGTTCATGACATCACAAATAACAACATCAACTCCGAATTTATAACATCAAAATCCGAAAAAATGGTTCATCATCATGACCTCTGAGTGAAACGAGTCTTCAGACGGACTTGCTTTTCATCGATTTACTCTGCCAATAGCACCATCAACCGTTGCACTGAGTTATTTAATGGACTTTGCAGTGACCTGGAAGTCACGTGCTCAAAAAACATATTCAAAAAATCAATTAAGATTGTTTTTATGGACTCCAATGACATGTTCGTCAGCTGTTGACACATAAGACAAAATGTGCCATCTATAAAACGTTAATACGGCCAGTCGCGTTATACGATTCCGGAACCTGGTCACTCACTTGGAAAGGTGTTCTTCAACAGGCCCAGTCTAAACATGGAGTTTAAGTGTATTTAAAGTCTTATTCCAATTAAAAATGAGTTTTCAAATTAAAAAAAAATTAAAACTTCAATAACGTACCCAATCAAAGTCCTTAGTAGGCCATTAAATAAGATATCTGGGCAATTATTGTTTAAAACTCATGATTACAAAAAAAACCGTTTAACGATAAATTTTTTATCAAATTCTCCTTTTTTCGGGATAAAACTCATTGAAACAATATTGAAAATTGAATAAATTCAATAAATATTGTTTTTTTTTTTATTAATATTTCGTATATTTTTTATCTTATTACATAATAAGAGTGAGCATACATTGCCTTTGATGTCTTTGTGTGTTGATTTTTCCTTTGGATCATTTTAGATGATGATGATGAAATAAAAGAAGGGAAACATACAATTTATTTTTTCTTTATGCATATAAGATATTGCATTTCCTCGTAATGAAATCGGTTTGAGTTACTCATGTGTCAAAGAAAACATCCTTTCAAAATTCCTTTTTTTTACGTGTGTGTGTGTGTATTTTTTTTTATTAAATCAAACTCTAGATCAATTTTACAATAAGGTTTTCTTAACATACATTTCCTTTATTGCCTGACTTCTCTTATATCCAAAATCAAATCAAAATCCGGGTAACTTTTCAACCATGAAAAATTCCATTTTTATTATGACATGATTTTAATATGCCTCGTAATAACACAGGATTTTTTGTTTTGTTTTATTACCATTACAATTATATTTATATTTTGGCGTCATCACATGGATCACACACACACACAACAATCATAATAATATTATTTAATTTTCAAAAATGAGTTTTCCATTTCACGTTTATTTTATTATGATTATCGTAATTTTATTATTTGGAGGGCAGAACTTTTGAAGAGCAACAGCAGTGCATAAGCATGACATAAAATAATGCTTAGGAATGACTATTAAAAAAAATTTTTTATTGCATATTTAGTATAAAAACATGTACACAAATCTGTTACATGTACACAAAAATTTTTCGTTGTTTTAAAAGTCAAATTATTATTATTTGTATTTGTAGGGCGGTGTTGGAACCAGTGAGCTATTAAAACAAATAAAAAATTTAACGTTAAATTACGATAAGACGTAAAAAAAAAGAAATGTCATTGCCCTGGAGAATTATCCTTATTGAATTTAATCTCCACTTTTAAAAGGAAAAATTAGACAAATTTTACAATGATAGTGCAAACAGATGCAAATAATTGCGGTAAATAAAAAAAAAAATATTTTGTCAAATGAAATTTTTGACTGGTACTTTTTCCGTTAAATTGAAAAGGAGCATTACGTGATTTTTTGGGTAATTGTTTCATTTTGAATGGAGAGATAATAAAATTTTTTCGTTGAGACAATGGAAAACTGAGTTTCAAGATTTCATACAATATCAAAAATGGCTATCATCCTTCAATTTACGCATCTCCATATAGGATAATCAATAATTTTTATTGTAACCAATTAATTCAAAATCCCTTTCGTCAATATTTGTAGTTGAAATTGACCACGATCGTCACCTTCACGACAAATTCCATTCAATACGAGACAATAACAGTAAATTCCATGTTTTAAAATTAGTTAGCGAGGGAATAGACAAAAAAATTATTGTCAATGTTTGATGATGTGTCGGTTGGTAATCAATTTTGTTAAATTTAGAACATGGTTAAGAGTGATATATGGGAAAAACTATTTCGATTAACGTGAGTGTATGAAATTTACATCAATGGCTAATAGATTGCTTTTGATATTGAGACACGGCAAAAAACAGCTAACTTTCAACTTCCGAGTACCAAAATTTCAAAATTTTTCAAAGAAATCCAAAATCGGTTGATTGCATCTCATCAGGTAGACCTCAAAGCATCTCGAACCACTTCGACCCCACCTAGAATATTCTTACATCAGCCAAAAATATGAATTTTGAAAATTGGAGAAAGGCCTTACCAACAACCATTTTTTGCATATTTTCATGCTTCAACTTCCGAGTACCAAAATTTCAAAATTTTTCAAAGAAATCCAAAATCGGTTGATTGCATCTCATTAGGTAGACCCCAAAGCATCTCGAACCACTTCGACCCCACCTAGAATATTCTTACATCAGCCAAAAATATGAATTTTGAAAATTGGAGAAAGGCCTTACCAACAACCATTTTTTGCATATTTTCATGCTTCAACTTCCGAGTACCAAAATTTCAAAATTTTTCAACGAAATCCAAAATCAGTTGATTGCATCTCATCAGGCAGACCTCAAAACATCTCGAACCACTTCGACCCAACCTAGAATGTTCTTAGATCAGCCAAAAATATGAATTTTGAAATTTGGAGAAAGGCCTTACCATCAACGATTTTTTGCATATTTTCATGTTTCAACTTCCGAGTACCAAAATTTCAAAATTTTTCAATGAAATCCAAAATTGGTTGATTGCATCTCATCAGGTAGACCCCAAACAATACATTTTCATTGTCACACCTAAAAATTCAACATGCTAATCAAATAAAATTGTCATGTAAATTCAAACAATATTTTCTCATTTATTAACAATTATTCAAGGTTTTGCTTGACCACTACAATAAATGAACAATTTTTCCCACAAAATGATATTATTAACAAATAACTCATAAATTTTATCGATAATCTCATTATCGAGTTATCATCCGAACATTTATTATTATTATTATCATGTACACACACATACAAATTCATAGACAATAAATACATATTTTTTCCATTAAACAAAATAAAATTCAACCCAACTCAGAGGCTCTATTGTTCAAATTCAATAGTAATAATAATTTTCTCATATTTTATTGAATTATCGCTAAAAATTTGCATCCACATTTTAGACTCATCTGCTTTAGCATACACACACACATATCACACAACAAAAGCAACTCTTCATTATTTATTATTATAAATCTGAAATTTTCATGGTGGTGTTTTGTAACATTTTTTGGGAAAAACTTTTGTTGTGTGTTAAAAAACATTGAAACAGAGGCATAAAAGCAGATAATTTGATACAGTTTTGCAACTTTAACATTTTATAAACCATATTAAATGTGTGTATGTGTGTGTGAGTGTGTAATTATATTAAAAAATAATTTTAAATATAAATTTTGTAGATAAATATCAAATATTTTGCATGTATTTAGAAAAATAAATGCATGCAAAATCATAACAATGTGTTGTATCTCCAAAGGATTTTCATATTTTTTGTTGTTATTTTTATGTGTTAGATACAACATGCCTAAATCTGATCCATCTAAAATGCAACAAGGGATTTTACTGGTTAAAATATTTTGACTGAGTATTCAAAAAGCAAACTAGATGCTTTTTTTGTTGTTGTTTTTGTGGCTTGTCCTTCCCTTGTGTCATGTAAATTGGGTCAGGCGAATATTCGTGTAGAATTAACAAATATCTATTTTAACAATGGATAATGTGTGTTAAACTCATATTATGTCAATGATGGTATTAAATTGATATTGATCCTACGATATTTTATGAATATAATCAAATTTTATTTTTTAACATTGAAGAAGAGGATGCTTAAATTGAAACGTTGTTTGTTTTATCGAAACTTTAATGAATTGTTTGGTAAATTGAGGAATTTTTCCACTCAGAATATGAGTCGAGTTCATTTTGCAATCATCAGATCAAACTGACCGTTAATGATTCATACTATTGCAGCTTAAACATTAATTTTACAGTTCTTTAATGACCTTGACAGCTCATGAAAGACTTTGAAGGGTCAACCTGGCATATCCGATTAATGCTTATTGGAATATCAGACCACGTACAAGCCAATTCAAGCCCATGTCACCCTACAAAAATTTTTTCATTTGACATGAAACATTCTGTGATTGAATCATCAAAAGAGACAAATTTCCATTAATTATAAGTTTGTTTAATGAACTCTCATTAAATATGAATTGTTCTTTTACATTACAAAAAAAAATTCTTGTTTTCAATTTTAAATAGAGTAATTAAACTTTTTTTTAAATATTTTTAAAAATTCATATAAAAAAAGAAAGAAAATAATCAAACTTTTAGTTTTCCATGTAAAATGACATACAAATAATTACTAAAGAATCACCTGAGGTCCTTTTCTCCCTCTCTCTCTCTCGTTTCTTTTTAGTGTTATCAGTTTAATTAAAAGTAAATGCATATAATAAACTTTTCTAATAATAGTTTTAATGCTACTGGAATGCGGTAGAAGTTATATGTCAGTGCGGTTACATGTCAGTTGCAGGTGGAACGAACATAATTAATATAGTTTCTTTTTTTCCTTCATGTTACTGTAAGATGTATGTATTTTTTTTGTCGTATAATAATATTAATTATTTGAACAAGTTTTTTTTTTAATTTCTTTTTTTAACTACTGTTACAAATGAATATTTCAGTACTCGTAATTTGGTATTCATTATTTTTAGTGGGTATTGTGTTTTATTTCGAAATTTAGTTGGAAAAAGTTTTTTTTATATCAAAGAAAAGGTAATTTTAAATAAAGCATATTTTGAGGAAAATGTGTCTCTGAAAGCAGTTTGCTGTCATTGGTATTGTCAAAATCAAATTGAAATTGAAACATAGCTCATGAATCAATTTGACAGCTTCATGAAATACTTTGACAGTTCAAAAATGACTTTTACAGTTCATTATTTATTGTGACAGCTCAAAAGTGAATTTGACAGTCCATGAAATACTTTGACAGCTCAAAAATGACTTGTACAGCTCATAAGTGAATTTGGCATCTCAAAAGTTACTCCAATCATTTTGACATGTCATCGATTGTGTTTACCGCTTAACAACCTTCTTAATATAAAATGTACTTCAAAGTTTTTTCAAAAACAACTTTTTACTGTACTTTTTTTACAATAACTGAAAAGTTTGAAATTAAAATAACAAAGAAGTTAATTAAAATTAGCATTGAAGTTTGTTTAAGATGCAAAAAAACTAATCAGCAGGTATTGCAACGAAAAACGTAAGATTGATAATTAATTATTATTTTTAATAAGGAAAGTAAAGAAATCAACATAAAAAGAAACAATTTGAAAAGGAAAAACTTGTCTTTGACATAAAACATTTTCCCGTTTTATAGTCTGTACCTTAAATATATATATTTGGTTTCATAAATTATTGCTGGAACAAGGCTTTATTTTCCACGCATCTTTTCTTCACTTGAATAATTGATAAGCTAAATACACATTATTTTATTTGTATCTCACCTTACAGTCCCCATATTTAAGTTAAAATGCGATGTTGGAAGATTCTCCCTTGTGTGACATTACTTTTGCATCAGACTTTTTGTAAATTGTAGGGGTTTCAAGACACAAGACACGTAAATGTACTAAATTTCACTCACATCACCAGATATGAGACTTAAAATCCATGTGATTTTATTTTTGTTTTATGTCTCGTATTTTGTTTGTGGGCTCATAATTTTCAAATGCGGAAAAGATCAACCTATAAAAAAGTATCATAAAACAAAGAAAAGAAAATTAGAATATATTAAAAATTAAAAAAGGATCATCTCAAGGGATGCCTGTAATGCATTTTATTTTTCTTTGTGATTTTTTCGTCTTCAATTTAATATTAACAAAATTCTATGATGACGATGAAAAGGTGAGAAATCAAACAAAATATTGATTTAAATTTCAAATAATAATAATAATAGAAATGCAAAAACTCAAATATTAAAAAAGTTATTATTAAATTCCTATGGTAATTTTCTAGACAGGACATCACCTTAAGGGATTATCTCACCTATCACAAAAAAATAGCACACACAGAACCAAAACAAAGAATTGAATACATGAATTTTCAATCAAACTCATCTCTTTCAATCGAGATTGTGGTTAAATTTTTTTTTGTGTTTGAAAAAAATTTTATATTCAATTTTAAATCAATTTTCAATCAAAAACAAAACTAAGAGAGGGGACACTTACTGACACGAGTGGTATGATGATAAGTGACATACAATGAAGTTGCAACATTTGATTGTGACGTTAAAAAAGTTTTATTTTGATTATTATTGAAAAAAAATATGTAGCGCAAAAAAAAAATCTGCAATTCAAATTATTTTTTATCAATTTCATTTTAAATTAATGCCCTTTTGGCACTTTAAATTTCTAGTTCCATGTAATTGAAAACATATCATGGACAGTGAATGCACTTTCCTTAAGTGATTAAAAATATTTATTCTGAATTTAAACAAAAATACGAGTAACTATAACACACTTTAGCCTTAGCCACAGGGTTCAATCAAACAGTTTGCATTTGATTGTATATCGTTGTCTTTTCTTCTTCTATTCTATTTTTTTATTTCATTTTTTTGTGTTATTATTATTATTTGAAATTTTCTTTTCATCCCATTTTTCTACTTTTATGACCTGAGTAACATGAAAATAAAAAGTCTCTGGTAAAAACAGTTAGAGCAAAGATCAAAAGCACTACTTTATACATTAGACAGCATAAAACATTAAAAAAAAAATCATTTCAAATATAAAAAGATAATAATATTTTTTTTTGTCTAATAGAAAAGAAAATAAATTGCAAAAACTTCATTATAAATTAATAATAATCAAAATGTACAATGCAGGACTTCTTTATATTGGTATTTGTTTTAAGAATTATTTTTCTTGTTTCGTTTTTTATTTATATGAATATTTTCATTTTATGATAAAGAAGTAGAAAAATATAACATGATAAAAGAAATGGCATACCAAAATCCACTAAAAAATGCATGCTTTTTATTTTTAACTGTACATGAAAAAAATGGCAGTTGAATAAATAACAGAAAAAGAAATCGCAACAGAAAATCAAGAAAAAGACAAAGGATTTTTTTTTGAATATACATTTTTTATGATTGTTTAAAGTGAAAAAAGGAAAAGAGGATGTGTATTTTAAAAGAATATTGAAATGATAAAAAAGTTATGCATTGTTACAGTGCGCGTAGTCTGTGAAATACTTTGATTTGGACTTCGTTTTAACGTAAGTATTTTTATAATCGTTTTAATTCCTTACAGCATTTGAATTAGACATATTAGATAACATTGTTTTTCAGATCCACTGGACTGGTAGAAAAATGAGATTTGCACCTGGAAGAGCCAAAGCATTAAAATTTGACAACCCCTAAATTTATGTAACGTTATTGTTAAAAGGCTGCCGAGCTTACTGCTTGGTTATTAGTTTAAAATTAAGGGCCAGTGTGCGCTTTGAAGTTTGTTTTTATAAGCATTTTAACATTTACAACTTAGTAGGCTTCGAAATTTCAATCTATTGATTACAAGCCACCTTGAAGAAATTAGTAACAATGGAAGAACTTAATCTAACGAAACGAAAATTAAATTGAGAAATCGTGATTAAAACAACAATTAAAAACGCGGACCCCGAGTGAGAGTGTTAGATATATAGTCTGAGTCTCTGTAATGTGAACGCCATCTGTTGAATGGGATCCAAGTGCAATAATCAATCACGTCAAAGCAATACAAGAGTCGAATCAATTACCTTCATAATTGAAATACGTCAAAAAAAAATCTTTTAAAACTCAAAGATTTATCGGAAGTCATTGAGCCCTTAGTCGATGATGCTGCCATCGATCCTGTTTAAAATATCTGTAAAAATCAAAAGGCATTGGCAAAAATTAATTTATGGTTCATAGAGATCTGTATTGTCATGTTCGTGAGGAAACTACAGCTAAAGAGGCCGGGGAATCAGGAAAATGTGATGTCATTTTATATTTTCAAAAGCCTAATCAAATATGGTACCATAAAAGACCTACCGAAAATAAAAAGAACAATATGGTTTGATTTAAAGCAAAATTTAATGAAGATTTTGAAATACTTAGCGATCGGTCAATAGAAGTTTTTGTAAAAAATTTGTTAAATGAACGAGTCAGACAAAATTCCTAAAGGTACAGAATGTAGTTGATTTTTCAACATGATCTACATTATTATTTAGTCTAAATTATTTAGAAAATTTCGATCTGAAGTAATATGATTTTTTATCTTGTAAAAAAAAATTCAATTTCACTTATACAAGTTTTCAGATTACGTGTCATTTTTCAGTTTTTTCTTAAAATCTTGTTATTAGTTTGGTAATTTCATGATTGTTTTTGGAACCCTAATTTTATTAACGATGTATGACATTTAGGCTTTCCCTCACTCAGACTTTCTTTTATTAATAAAATCTTTTTTTAGTTCTAAACAAAAAATCTTGAACAAAAATAACACTTTTCTTTCTATCTAATCAAGATTTCAGCGGATGAAAAATCTTTTAACGATTCTAAAGAGATTGGAATTTCATAGACCATTTCAGATCTAAAAAAACATGCATTTCTGGTTATTAAATAACTAGTATCTTAAAACTTTTCTTTTCTGAAACAAAAAAATATATAAATAATAATAATACAAAGCACATTTAAAATTCATGAGCTAATCTTGTGGTACTACTCTTCCCTTTGTATTTTTTTTCCTTTTGCTTTTAACAATTTTTTTTTCATATTCGAATCAAACATTGATGCTGTTGCAATATTACCATAAAAGATCACTTCATGGTGCACTTCCATATTTGAGTTGAACCACAAATAGTAAAAGAAAATTAGGGTGACATTTCACTTCCAAATACTTTATTCTAAAAATTTTCCATGAAATTTCATATCATGGACAGTCTTGAAATGTACAAAGACAGTTGATAAGATAATTTTAATAGAATCAAAATGATTTTGATCCCATCTTTAGACAAGTTGAGTGATTATTTTTTTACTAAACTGTCTTGTGGTTTCTACCAAGATGGTAAAAACGGTAAGAGATGTTTTGTTTTTAAGTTGATTAGATGTTATTGGTCATATTTAACAGCAAAATTGTTCTTTTCTCAATATGCAATGAAATTCAAAAAAAATAATGACTCAATATGCCCATTAACCGAACTAATAACTGAGTTTTAGTCAGAATTTTTTGTAAGATGAGGGCATTATCAAAGATTTGGCCAGGCCAAAGCAAGGATAACGCTCACATGTGTCTCTGCGGTTTTTTGCAAGGTGCTTTTTGGACGTTTTCGAAAAAAACTATAAGCGTGTGACGTAAGAGGGCGCTTCCAGAGCGTTTTTCGGTAAAGTTCATTTTTTTATGACGTCTTCGAGACACGTTGAGTCAAAGAGCCTCATTTTCAATGAAAAAAATCATTTCAAATTCAAAATAAACTGATCATCATCTCATTTAAACTTCTTTAATTTCAAGCAAAAAAAAATAAATAAATCTTGAAAAGAAAAAAATTAATCTAAAGGGTACTTGAAACAATATTTTTTCTGTTTCTCAACTGATAAGATTTTTTTTACAGCTTTACAGTAATAAAGAATAGAAAACGAGTGAAACAAAAGTTATTAATTTAAAACTAATTTTTTTTGTTTGTTTTTTCTTCATGAATCATCTGGAGAAGAGATGACACAAAAAAATACAATGACAAAGAATAAGGGAAAAAAGTAAATATTATCACAAAACTTCTTAATTTATTTTTTTCGCTGCTTCAAAATAAATATAACAGAGAAAAAGGATGACAGCGAGCAAAAAGAGGTTAATTTAAGCTTGTCTGAAGATTTATTTTTTATTAAAGAGTTATTTATTTGCATGACATTATTTTTGCTTAATTTCATCTGTCATAATAAAACATAACCATAAATAATAAAAAAAAGAAACCTCCCTCACAAATGAAAGAGTTGGGTTGAAATTAATTACCATTTATGATCAAACCAGAAAAAAAAACACAAATATAAAATGTAATGAAATTTATATTTTATAAAACAATGGATTTCATTTCATCATTAAATCATTGTCATATAAACACACCAACGAGGAATTCGTGAGGATTGAACAATAAAATAAATATTTCTGGATTAATAATAATTACATTGATGACCGAATGCAAACAATAAAATTCAATAATAACGGTCATCATTCAATTTCTATTATTATTCTTTTTTGTTTTTATTTTGTGATTCCCATTGATATTGAAATTGTATATTTTTGTTTTTTGTCTCAATTTTCCAGGAACTTATGAATTGTTACATTTATGGTCAGTTATTTTGTGTGTGTGTGTTTAAACGCAAATGTTTTCATTTCATTTCACTCCATTTGTGTGTGTGTGTGTGTGTGACATTTTTGTGGCATTTTGATTCAACTACAATGAAAAATAATAATAATAATGTAAGTTTATTGTTTTACTTTGATCGTCATCAGTGGTTTCAATTCAAAACTAAAATTGTTTCAATTGTATGGTTTTTCATGTTTCAAATATGATGACTTTTGCTTAAGACTCTCGAGATTTATTGTTTTCAATGATAATTTCAATGATGTGCTGTTCAAACTCTTATTACATAAATTGACATTCTTTTGACGTTTAATTCAAATTATATATTTTGTTCATGAGATTAAAGAATTAGCATATAAATTAAAATGCTAAAATTAAAAAGTAAAAAAAGTTGAAAATTACAGCCTCAAAAGTTTTTCTTTGATGATCTTTTGCACGCGTACTCTGTTAATTGACTGTATTAAACTTGTGTGTTAAATGAAAAATAATAAAAAAAATTAGAAGCTTCATACCTGAATGAATAAGGAAAGTGCATTTCCATGTGATGTTCATAGAACATAATCTTATATGAAAATATTTTAACCTTGAATTGGATGAGACTGATCCTGAAACTAATTCTAACATTAATCAGTGAAAAAAAAAAATCAAGTCACCGAGCTACCAAGTTAGCAGGTTAGCAAGTTAGCTGATTAGCAAGTTAGCTGGTTAGCAAGTTAGCTGGTTATCAAGTTAGCTGATTAGCAAGTTAGCTGGTAAACAAGTTAGCTGGTGATCAAGTTCGCAGGTTAGCAAGTTAGCTGGTCAGCAAGCTAGCTGGTTATCAAGTTCGCGGGTTAGCAAGTTAGCTGATTAGCAAGTTAGCTGGTTAGCAAGTTAGCTGGTTAGAAAGTTCGGGGGTTAGCAAGTTAGCTGGTTAGAAAGTTAGCAGGTTAGCAAGTTAGCTGGTTAGCAAGCTAGCTGATTAGCAAGTTAGCTGGTTAGCAAGTTAGCTGGTTATCAAGTTAGCTGGTTATCAAGTTCGAGGGTTAGCTGGTTAACAAGTTAGCTGGTTATCAAGTTCGCGGGTTAGCAAGTTAGCTGATTAGCAAGTTAGCTGGTTAGCAAGTTAGCTGGTTAGCAAGTTAGCTGATTAGCAAGTTAGCTGGTTAGCAAGTTAGCTGGTTAGAAAGTTCGGGGGTTATCAAGTTCGCAGGTTAGCAAGTTAGCTGGTCAGCAAGCTAGCTGGTTATCAAGTTAGCTGGTTATCAAGTTCGAGGGTTAGCTGGTTAACAAGTTAGCTGGTTATCAAGTTCGCGGGTTAGCAAGTTAGCTGATTAGCAAGTTAGCTGGTTAGCAAGTTAGCTGGTTAGCAAGTTAGCTGATTAGCAAGTTAGCTGGTTAGCAAGTTAGCTGGTTAGAAAGTTCGGGGGTTAGCAAGTTAGCTGGTTATCAAGTTAGCTGGTTATCAAGTTAGCTGATTAGCAAGTTAGCTGGTTAGCAAGTTAGCGGGTTATCAACTTAGCTGATTAGCAAGTTAGCTGGTAAACAAGTTAGCTGGTGATCAAGTTCGCAGGTTAGCAAGTTAGCTGGTCAGCAAGCTAGCTGGTTATCAAGTTAGCTGGTTATCAAGTTAGCTGGTTATCAAGTTCGAGGGTTAGCTGGTTAGCTGGTTAACAAGTTAGCTGGTTATCAAGTTCGCGGGTTAGCAAGTTAGCTGGTCAGCAAGTTCGCGGGTTAGCAAGTTAGCTGGTCAGCAAGTTAGCGGGTTATCAAGTTCGCGGGTTAGCAAGTTAGCTGATTAGCAAGTTAGCTGGTTAGCAAGTTAGCTGGTTAGAAAGTTCGGGGGTTAGCAAGTTAGCTGGTTAGAAAGTTAGCAGGTTAGCAAGTTAGCTGGTTAGCAAGTTAGCTGGTTAGAAAGTTCGGGGGTTATCAAGTTCGCGGGTTAGCAAGTTAGCTGATTAGCAAGTTAGCTGGTTAGCTGGTTAACAAGTTAGCCTGTTATCAAGTTCGTGGGTTAGCAACTTAGCTGATTCGCAAGATAGCTGGTTAACAAGTTAGCTGGTTAGCAAGTTAGCTGGTTATCAAGTTCGCGGGTTAGCAAGTTAGCTGATTAGCAAGTTCGCAGGTTAGCAAGTTAACTAGTTTGCAAGTTAGCTGATTAGCAAGTTAGCTGGTTAGCAAGTTAGCTGGTTAGCAAGTTAGCTGGTTAGCAATTGAGCTTGTTAGCAAATCAATCAGTTAGCAAGCTAGCTGTATAGTAAGTTTTCAATCTTAACAGTAAGCAAATTGGTTTGAAGCTCATTTATCTGACACAAAAAACCAGTCCTCGTTTTGATGGACCTCTTCGAAGTCATGCAATAGGACGATGATTAAATGACGGTGGCCGGACCGGCCTTAAAACCCATTTTTTACAAAATTTTTTTAACAAAATTCATTTAAAATTAATTTTACCTGTTATTATAAGTAGATGTAAGTAAATTATTCCTCTTAAAGTTTACACGTTTCAATTGAAATAAGAAAAGTTTATAATTGGCCCCATTTTTCAAAATAATCCCAGTATTTTATGGAAAATTATTACAAAAAAAAAGTTTATGGTTAGTTAGTGTAAAACTTATGAATAATTATTTGAATTGTGAAACATTTCTTAACTCGAATAATGGTTAATTAAAATATTTTATGATATGATATGGCTAAAAATCATGAAAATTCTTCTTATTTAAAGACTAAGCCGCAAATGCTTAACTGAAAAATAATGATTTCATTCCAAAAAAACGCAGAGGCTAACGTTGACTTGAAAATATCTGACTTTAACACATGGCTTAGGGTCAAAAATTTCATTTCAATGCGGTTTTAGATCACTTCATGATAATTTCTTCAAAAAAATAACATCATAAAAATATTAAGAGCCTGTCACACAAACAAAAATAACATTTGACATTATTTTCATCACTTTCTTTTATTATTATTGTTATTTCATTACCACTTTAGAAACAATAATTTTTTTATGTAGTATCATTTTCCTTTTATTATTATTTTTTCTTTATTTTCCATCAAATCATAAAAAAAATAAAACTTTCCTTCTTCTTGTCTTTTATTTATTTATGAAACTAATATAACCCCAATTTATTGTTGAAGCTTTGGTCAAGATTTTCCACACTCAATTTATTTTCAAATAATTTTTTTTTCCTTACTTTAGCATGCTGTCACAAATGTTTCAATATCATTGACACTTCCCAATACATAGAGCAAATAATAATAATAATAATAAAAGTTATTTTCACAATAAAGAGATTGCATGGAAAAAAAAATATTCGATCAACTATAAATAAATAAATCTGTTCACACAGTAAAATGTGTGTGTAAAAATTTATACAAGACATGAACTGTCTTTTAATTCAATTGACACTATGCTGGATATCCTGCAGTCAATTATTTGTTGGTTAATATTTTGAAAGCATATTGTCATTCCCTTTCTTTTTCCTTTGCTCTCTCTGCTTCTCAGTACATTTGCAACAAATCTTATTTTTTTTCAAAATGACATTTCCTGAATATTATTTTGCGTGTGTGTGTGCGATCTTAATTCATTTTTCATGCATTTAACTTGAAACTGTTGCTGCAAATGGATGGAAATTGTTGTAAGAAAACTTGAGATATTGACAATTTTTATTTTTCCGGATTCATTTGAAAATGCATTATTTTTATATGTTTTCTAAGATTTTTTTTTATGTTTTTAAAATTTTTGACAATGTCACGATAGAAAATTAATGAAGCATTATGAGTAGTTTTGCGTAGAAGTATTAAAATGTATTGAAATTTTAAGTGCAAGTAAAATGCATTTTCATAGTATTTTTATAATAATAAGAAAAAAAAACCAAAAATATATCAAAATGATTTTTAAATGCAATATTTGTCACGTAATGCACGCCAAGCAGTTTCCGAGTCAATTTGTTTATTGAAAAGAAATGAAAAGTGAAATTCGAATATTTTTCAAAAGTTTTTTTCTTCTCATTTCATTTTGAGAGTATGAGAAAGAAATTGGAAAGAGAGTTTTTCAAATGCTTCATCGACATTCGGAAATGAAATAAATTGAATCAGTGAGAGGAAAAAGAGAGTGAGAGATGAAAAGAGGGTGAAAAAATAAAAAGAGAGTGGAAGAAAAAAAAGAGAGTGAGAGATAAAAATAGTGTGAGAGATAAAAAGAGGGTGTGAAAAAAAATTGAAAGAGAGAGAGAGAGAAAAATTCGGAGAAAAAAAAGAGATAGAAATAATATGAGAGCGAGAAAAAGAGTGAGAGAAATGAGTAAAAAAGAAATTTAAGATGAGATCTAAAAATCGCCAAGAAATTCGATAAATTACAAATCTCATAAAATTCTATAAATTTAGCTAAAAAATGGCACAAAAAATCAATTATCATTTTAATTACAATTTCCATCGTTAATTCAATGATATCACTTTAAATTCTGTAAATACTTGCAAAAATATTTGTAAAATTAAATTTCAACTCAATTCTTCATAAATTGGAAGGGAAATTTAACTAATGTCAAAAGGGTTATGCATATAATTGTTTTGCCACAGCCTTGTCTGCATCACATTACTATTTGTTGACTGTATTTAATGAAAATGATAAAGGGTAACAATTAGAAAATATTTTAATAATAATAATGAAATAATGTTTTACAATTATTGTTTTGACTTGATATTATTTTAAATGTATATTGTCCAACTGTTGTTTGGACATTTGGAGTTTAAGGGAAATCATAATTGGTTTTTCGGTCAGTCGTTTGTGTGCGTGTCTTATTCAAAACTATTTTATCCAGACAGATTGTTTTCATGTTCCATTTAATATTTATTCCAACACAGAGAAATTGTATTTAAATATTGTTTGTGTTTTTATATTGAAATTCAAGGAAAACAAAAGAAAATGCTTATTTAATAATAACTGAAACCACATAAATTCAAAATGGGAAAATCTCAAAGATTATTTCAAAACACACACAATTTCATCAAATTAAACACAATATTTTTGAGTGAATTTCAATTCAAATGTAAATTAATTCAGGACCTTAAAAGAAAAAAAATAAACTCAATCCAATTTTTTTGTTATATGAGTTCGAAATGACCATTGAAGAGCAATAATCAAGCAAATTTAAATCCAAATTACCAATTTCAATACCAATAAGAACATTTTTCCATCAAATTTCATCAATTTCAGTCCAGTTTATTGGGAAAAGTCATTGCATTACAAAAGGAAATTATTCCACATTTCATCATCTTACATCCAAAGTCCTTTTTTTACTTATTTACTTTTAAGGTTAGTATTTTTTTTGTGTTTTGGTATTTTGTTCATTTTTATTTAGAAATCTTTACAGTTTTTCTTTTATTCGTGTTGTTTTTTTACTATTATTTTATTATTATTATTTTATGATCTAAGTTTGATGATACTATGCATGAAATTGATTGTAAAAGTTTTTTATTGACACTTTGAATCTTGTAGAATGAGTTCATGTGGTACTTAACAGATTTTTGTTTAACAAGATCATTTTCATGTTTTATGATTTTCTGATTAAAATGAAGAAAAGAAGTAGAAAAAATGAGAAACTCTTACACTGTGCGGTTTTTGACTTTTTTTCAGGCTCTTTTTCTGTGTCCTTGAAATTTTTTGTGCTTTCTGGACATGTTTTGTGTCGTTGAGATTTTTTTGTGCTTTCTGGGCATTGTCCGTGTCCTTGAAATTTTGGTGCTTTCTGGCCATTTTCCGTGTCCTTATGATTTTGTGTGCTTTCTGGGCTTTTTCCGTGTCCTTATGATTTTTGTGCTTTCTGGGTATTTTCCGTGTCCTTATGATTTTCTGTGTTTTCTGGGTATTTTGCATGCCCTTATGATTTTTTGTGCTTTTTCGGCATTTTCTGTGTCCTTATGATTTTTTGTGCTTTCTGGGCATTTTCCATGTCCTTAAGATTTTTTGTGCCTTGTAGGCATTTTCCGTGTCCTTTCGATTTTTTGTGCTTTCTGGCCATTTTTCCTGTCCTTTCGATTTTTTGTGCTTTCTGAGCATTTTCCGTGTCCTTGGTAGTTTTTGTGCTTTTTCGGCATTTTCTGTGTCCTTATGATTTTTTGTGCTTTCTGGGCATTTTTCCTGTCCTTACGATTTTTTGTGCTTTCTGAGCATTTTCCGTGTCCTTGGTAGTTTTTGTGCTTTCTGAGCATTTTGCGTGTCCTTGAGATTTTTTGTGCTTTTTCCGCACTTTCCATGTCCTTGAGATTTATCGTGTTTTCTGGGTTTCTTGCGCTTCATTCGTTTTAGCCCAGCGTGCAATTCTGTCGTTTCTATGTCTTTATACTATATTTTTTTAATATTTCCTTAAAAATTGTTGCATTGACGTCATGTTTGCTTAATTCGTTCTTTGCTTAATAAGTTTCATAAGAAAATTAGATCAAAGCAAGATTAATCAAAAAATACATTCATAATTCTCTTAAATCATGTAATATTTTATTATTCATGCTTCATATTTTATTAAAAGAAACATAATAATACCAATTTTATTGTTTAATTTGGTTACAGATTATAAAATATTCTCCAAAAAAAGTTCTTCATCCATCATTTTTATTACACTCACACACACACACATTCAATTTTAATCACATCATTTTATAACAAAAACCCAACAAAAAACCGTTTAATTTTGAAACAGCAAAATAAACTGAGTCATAGCTGAGTGTATAATTACCATTTAGATGAGCTTTTAAAATATTGAATAGACGGATTTTATACTTTATTTACTTCTATTATGTTTTATTATATTACATGTAAAAGATACTAAAATATGCTTTATTAATACTGTCATAACAATAATTTGATGTTCAATGTACAAGGAGAGGTGAGACAAAGACTACATTAAATGACGATGGTTTTGAAATGGTTTGAAATAATAAAATATATATTTTATCATATTTTAAATAAAGTTAAGGTCTTTTTGGCATTTAATAATAATAATAATATTTGTATGAGAAAAGTAACAAAAAGTTATTTTTATTTACACAAATATTCAGTGTAAGACGAACATTTTATGATGGATTCACTGACATAAAATTGTGGAAAGGTTGTCATTAATATTAATCTTTATTATTATTATTATGAAGTTACTTTTATGAGAATTTTTCGTGCTCAAGTAATTTCAACTTTTATGTATTTTATATTTTTTTTTATTATTTTTAATTAGACGCGAAATAAATTCAATATATTATTCGTGGGTTACTTTTTATCAAAGACAAATATAAAATAAAATTAAAAGTATGCTCAAGGAAAATGATTAAAGGATAATTTAAAAGTATAATCCACCCTTTTATTAATAATTAATATTCTAATCGTAAAGCCACAAGAGTATTTAAATTCATTTAAAAGTTCATTTTCATCAATTTTTTTCTCTTTAATGTTTATGTTAAAAGTTGTTTATTTTTTTTGTGCTTGGTTCAAATATTCATAAGTGAAATATGATGATGAGGAAAAATCAAAAAGAATTTTAAATTTTTCAATTAATTTAATGCTATTTAACAACTGCTCTTATTTGAAGTTGATTAAATGGAGGTTTTTTTTTCTTGTATGTATTTCCTGTTTTAAGTGCATTTAAAGTCAATTTAAATAAAATGGGAGTATTGTGGGCGCTCATCCTGTTCGTCTGCCTGGGTCAATAAAATGGCTAACATTTTCAATATGGTGGAACTTTTCAAAATGGCCGAGTTTCAAAAAATTCCAAAAATCAGGAAAATTTCCAATAAAGGGGAAAATCTCAGAATTTTTTGAAAAGTTTTTCAAGAACATCATATCGTCGCTAAATTTCAATAAAAAATATAGACCATAAGCGTGACCGAGCGCATTTACCATTAAAACCCAAAAATATACCATTTTGAGATTTTGTTTGCAAACTATTTCAAAAAATTCTTCAGTTTTGCACGATTTTCGATAATTTTGCTATTTCCGCATGCTTAGAAAATTCGGCAGTTTTCTGGGATTTTAGAAAAATCGCGTAGTTTCATGGATTTTTAGCGATTCAAAAAAAATTCAGCCATCTTCGAAGAGAGCCTGACACCGCAAACCACCCTCATTGTAAACCTGGACTAGAAGAGTGCCCAATAAATTCATCAAATTCTCTGTAAGTGTCACTCACAAATCTCTGTCAGCGGACCAAGTCACTTTGTACTGCGTGGCGCATTATTTTTTCAAATTGCCAGAATGCGCCTTAATATTAAAAGATGTAAAACTAATTTACTGCTCTGACTTCATTATTTTATTTTATTTTATTACTTGTTTCTTGACTCTTCATTTGCAGTAAAACAGTTAAATTTACAAACAAATAACAAAATTAAACTGGCATATAAAATAAAATAGAACAAACGGAAGCTCAAAGAAAAACAAAACAGAAAAAAATGAATATGAAATAATAAAAATAAAATTATTATTACTATTATAGTTCAACATTAATAATAAAACTCAACAACCCAAGAAGTAATTGTTTTTTGTTGTAAGAAATTTTCCTTGGAATTTTATGACCAACATGATTCTATTGTAAAAGAGTTTTCAAAACATCGTTAAACTTAACTGAACTGCTAAAAGTTTATTTGTCGCCTTTTTTACTATCAAAATGAATATTCAGTGCATTTAGATGCAAAAAAAATATGAAGAAATGCATTTTTCTTTAAATTTAATTGAATCTCGTTTTCATGGAATCAGAAACAAAGGAAAAAAAAACAAAAACGAAATGAGAAAATCATAACATGAAACAACTGCCAAGAAAACAAAATAATTATTCACATTAACATTTTATACGTCTAATGATCATTTGTTATTGTAATGTGTGAAATGAGCGTTCACTTGGATCATGACCCCCAATTCGCAAATTGACATACGTGGCCTCTTTATCATTATTATCTATTTCGGTCTATCGTCACTGTTGAATCATTTATTACTATTTTTCGTATTCATCTGACTACAAAAATCCAAATAGTTTTACATGACAAGCCAAAAGATAAAACCGGAAGTAAGAGTGCTTATTTCGCGACTGTATGTCAATATTTCGACTAGACCAATACCAAAATGAATAAGTGGTACTTTTAATTTATTTATGGAGTTAAGAAAAAAAAATAACAAAAAAATCGAAATATATTTTTTGGGGGGGGAAAACACATTGAACAAATATCGATAAATTGAATACATTACAATAAAGGTCTTTTGTTATTTTCTTTTGCATTTTTATAGACGATTCACATATGCTCAAACACACTGAAACACACATTATTATTATCTTTTGAACTTATAATATATTATATATGTTAATACAAAATACTTGCTCATAAAACGCCTGTTGGTTTTTAAGGCTGCATAGTAGACTGACATGAAATTTTATGTTCATAAAAGTTACGATTCAAGGGAATCAGTGAAATTGATGTGCAGTCTATACATTTTTCTTTGGTTTCAGGATAAATGTAACACATATCAGATAATTTATACACGAAAAAGTTTAATATACACACAAGTATAAGAATAAGAAAGAAAAGGAATAAGATACAGAATAAAGTGCATTAATACTAGACAAGAAGAGTTCAAGCTGATAATATTTGTATAACGATATCAGTGTGTGTGTTGTGTAAGAAGAAAATAATAATAATAATAATATAACAATAATAGAAAAACAGGGGGAAGCAACAAAGCCACATAAATTCTATACGTGTGTGTGTGTGTATGTCTTTTATAAATTGTGTAATTTATGTGTACATGATAATTTATTTCATTAATATTTATTAGGAAAATACATAAATTAGCTTCAACGTCACTTGTAGTCTTTAGACATATTTATACGATTCAAGATAAAAAGAATAAGGAAATGTCTTTTGTGGAGAATCTCTTTTCCTTTGCTTATGGCTGATTAGATTTGAATTTTTGATTTTATTTTAAATTTATTTAAGTTTTTTTAATCTTTAATTTTCCAGATTTTAAATCGAGACATGTCAAAGAGATTTGTTTAAGAGTTAAGCCCAGGATGAATAAAGAACTTGAAACATTTTCACCTGACAACAAAAAGACTTCAAAAAAAAACTTCAAAAAAAATCTGGATATTACTATATCGAAAGCAAACTCTATTCTTGGACTCATAAAAAGTTCAATAACGTTCACACAATTAAATGTCTATATTTCTCATTCGTTTTTTCTATCATTGAATATAGAAAGATAATCAGGATGCCACCATTTCAAATTGATGTTAATCGACTAGAGTCAATTCAGCAGCAATTTCTCCTTTTCTGTCTGAGAGATCTAGGTTGGCAAGATCATTTTCACCTTCCTCGTTATAAACATCGACTCAACTTACTGTACTTGCTTATCATCAGAGATCGTCAATATATTGCTTGCTGCTCATTCATTTTTTGACGTTTTAACCAATAAAGTAAACTCACAACCTATCAAAGATAAAGTCATAATTAGAAATGGACCATACAATTTGAGAGCTCAGTGTCCACTAGAAGAAGTCCAGACAAACTCATGATACGAGGCAAACAATCCATTAAAAACAAACAAACCATTAACCGTTGTTTGACGTTTTATAACAGGCTGTGTTAAGACATGTCTCTAGTTAGTTCTAAAATAAATTTTAAGATTAATTTAAGTATAATTATAACACAAATTTATAAATGAGCATCACCCTTAGGTGGACCTTTCGGTGGTAATTTTTAATCTAATTCAACATTTTTCTTCCATTTTTCTTACTGTATTTTACAACCAACGTTCATGACAGTGGGGGTCCTCTTGTTAAGCTCAGCCTATTCTGGGCGTATTCCATGTGATAAAGATTTCAACTTAATTCTGCGATGTCAAATTTTTATTAAGCGACTTCCAAAATTTACCATTTTTAAACAACAACTTCCTTCTTCAATGCTTCGATCCTTTTTCATGAAATGTTCAGTCATCATGATTCTCCCATAAAATCCTAAAAATTTAAGAAAACATTTAATATTAATCACTAAAAACGTCTCCTTAACCCCTTAAATGAATCAAGTTGATTCAATTTCCATCTTTAGTCAAAAACGTTAAATGAAAAATCTTCGATCACCGGTAAATCGTCTGTCTTAAATGTCTAGACAGGTTTAGCATAAAATAATCATTATACAACACACTTCTTAACTTAAGTAGACCCTTTGCAATACATACACACATAAATTTTAAGAGAGAAAATCTTTTAACACACATGTGACTCTGTGACACAGACTTCAATCAACATTTTCTTTCATCAGTCATTCTTAAAAATTTTGTGTCTTATCGTGACAACAAATCTACCCTTAAATTTCATACATGTTGAAAGGAAAAAAAAAATACATTTTATATCCTCAAAACTAACTTTATACATTTAACGTTTATATAAGGAATTGGTATTTGATTGACTGTTTGACACGTGTTCTATGATGTTTCCTTGTAACTTGTATTGAGACATGTAAAAGTAATTTTATTTCTACTATAAATGATGTGTTAAGGTAATTTTATTTAACATTTTTCTTTAAAAAGAAACACAGGCGTGAAAAATCATATCTTAAAAAATTCTTTAAAAAGAAAATATGTGTTTAATGATAACAAAAGGAAAAGAAAAATGAAGAAAAAAGATAATAGAAAAACACTTCAAAGGAAAAAAAAACTTTCCCCTTACATCACACATTTTTTTTTCTATTCAATTTAATGTATAATGTAAAATTTAGTGTAGTACATGGACAAACACCTTTAAAATTATTATTACCACAAGCTTTTAAGTGATTTCCTTACATTATGCCATGGAATAAGTGGAGAAAATCCCCTTTTATTCATCAATTCAATTTCTTTTTTTTGCTTTTAAGATTCATTTTTATTTTCAAGATCTCAGGAACGGATAAAATTTACTTTTACATGAAATTTCATTGAAAATTCACCTACGCACGACCCTGGATCTCAATCCATAAACGGAAAATTTTTCACTTAAAAAAAGGAGAAGAAGAAGAAAGATGCACTTTTATGAAGATTTATATGATTGCAATATCTTAGAAAGGGAACATATTTCCTGTTATTTTAACTTTACTCTCGTATTTACACTTCCTTTTAAGTTTGTCTTTGATTTTGGTCGGTTACTTACACCCTTGTTGTATTTTAACAACAGTATTACATTATCACACTAAATAAGATTTATGTGTGTGTGTGTCATAGAATTTATGCATGTGATATTTTTATCGTTTATATTTAACTTAAACATTGTATATGACAAAAAAGAAAAAACAACAAGTAATTTAATTATATCAGAGGCGAGAGTAAGATCAATTACAATGAAAGAGAAGGAGGAGATGACTACAAAATGGACTTAAAGTTAAGAGCAGGGATATTTAAAAAGAAAAAATATGCTATTTCAACGTTAATTATTATCATTTAAAGTCATAATTTTGAAATAGTACAGTCATTATGAATGACTAATTAAAAAGTTTGTAGAGGGGAGCTAACAGGCACGTACTTTTACTTTTCGTCTTCTCGTTATTATTTTATTAAAGAAATACTTTCAGACGCAATAAATTCACCTGTTTCGCCTTAAGTTTTGTGTACTCGTCTTCTATAGTTAAAGAAAGCAAAAACTTCGTTCCTTAGTTTAATTAAATTAATTAATAGAAAATACACCGTAATAAAGTACCCAAAATAACACAAAGATTTGCTTTAAGTTGACAAAAAACTGATTAATCATTTTTCTAGTTTGTTTTGTGTGTTTTTCTCTCTTACTCTTTTGTATGTACATGAAATTTTCTAAATAATAATCATACGCTTGAATTATTACCTATTCATATAAAATCTTGTATTTCTTATCTAATAACATAATAATATTACATTTTAAGGAAGATAATAATAATATTTGGAGAAAGAAATATGATTTTTAATAAGAAGGGGTTTTTTTTCGTTATTAATTTTTGTAGGATGGAGGATGAGTTAAAGGGGATGAGCGTATTTTTTATCATGACATTAATTATCAGCCGTTTGAAATTTGAAAGCTAGGACTTGAGTGAGAACTATCTTGTTTTAACCAGAAGAACTTAGTCGGTTCTGAACACTTTGACTAAATTTCTTAATACTGTGAGGTTTATTTCTCTAAAAGAAACACGGTTTACTTCAAATCAGAATTAAAAATGCTGATCTCGGCCAAATGCGTCCGTTTCTTACAAAGTTTTAGAAAAAAGAGAAAGATGACTTTGACGTTTCTCCCAGTTAGCATACTGTAATACAATACTTAAAGCTTGAAGGTAACTGCTCTAGTTTTAATCTGAAGAACTAAGTTGGTTCTGATCACTGATCAAATTTTTTAATACTAAAACCTTGAACGTAGCTGCTCTCGATTTAACTTGGAGAACTAAGTTTGTTCCGATAGCTTTGACCAAGTTGGTTGTTCATCATCTTACTAGCGAGACCACTTGGATTCGTTCATTGGACTCTTGTTTAAAGACATTTGAAGTATTAAGACTTGTTAAATTTTGGTTCAATTTTACATGTTCTGATGGTTTTTTGGATTTTTTTATAATATCCGCTGCCCCACTGATGTCAAACTGGCTCCACCTTCTACAGACAGACACCCATTAATAAGTTATTTGAATCGCCTTTTTCATTGAAAACACGTTCATTAGTAAAGTTTTAATTTTACAACAGTAGAGAAAATTATGAAGATAAATTTTAATTATTTTCATCTTCTTTTTTTTCCTATCTAAAAATTTCAAAGTAAGTTAATTAAATTTATTTGGTGTTAAAAAACTAAATTATTATTTTGAATTACGATTCCCTTATTATTTTTATTACTTCTTAAATCAATTTAACCACCTGACTTGCTCTTCAAACAGAAAAACTTTCTTCAGTAAATACACAGAGAAGGAAAAAATAAAAATTGCTTTATATTTACTTTTAAGTCTCTATTTCTAATGAAAAACGGATTAATATGACGTACAACACAATCTTAGAAAAAACTCCACATGCACAATTTTTGCCACTTAAGATTCATATCACACAATTCAATTTTCAAATGACTTGCAAAAGTTTTCATTTCTTTCATCTTACTTTTGTACAAACTGAGGACGTGAAATGTGTAAATTTCCTTTCCAAAAGGTTTTAAATATAAAATTTTTCTTGAAAATGAAAAATGTAACATTATTAGAACTTATTCTCTCTCTGAAATTTTGGAGCTAACAATAATAATATAAAAATTTCACATGTCACTCCCTCATTTTTATTTCATTTTATTTTTCGAAATCCTTCTTAGTTTATTACAATTGAATGATAGGAAAAAAGGAAGAAACCATTTGTAGAAGTTATAATCATCACCGTGATAAACATTTCTTATATACACAAAGATCATGGAAGATGTATGCAATTTGTATGATAAGAGTGTTTTACAATAATTTCATTTATTTTTAGGTGTAATAATAAATGCGATAAACCAAAAAAAGGAGAAAAAGTTTTATTTAAAAGAAAAAAAAATATTTTTTTTATTCTTATCTTAAAACGCAATTGAATAATAATAATAATAAAGACAAAGAACAGATAAAAGAATAGCAAACTGGATTTTGGAATTCAGTTTTGTTTTTCACACATTTATAAAAAAAAGGTAATTAAATTGAATGAAATTCATCTCTTTTTTTTCTTTCAAGGACATTTTTGTTTATAAAAGTGCACTATTTAAGCCAGTTTCACGTCCATGTATTTAGAATTGTTTATTGAAATGAGGATATGCATTAAAATTGTCAAATATGAGAGCGCCTCTACTTCTATGTGGTAAGTTATTGAACTAACAAATTTTGACAGTTAATTTTCAGGCTTAAATTTCAATGGCAGTTTGTTCACAAATGCGCTTTTACTTTAACACGTTTTTTGTTTAATAGAAGTATGTTGATAAAAAAAGAAAAAATTCCAACACGTACTTTTCATACTTTGAAAAATTTAAGCTATCTTCAAAAGAAAGAAGAAAAAAGCCAAATAAAGAGAACAGACTTCATATAGAAAAAAACTCTCTGTGTTAATTCCTGGCTTTGTGTATTGTACAAATATTTTATATTTGCTTAAGACTATATTTTGTTTTGTTTTCTCCGTTTTTCAACTTTC
Organism: Culicoides sonorensis; assembly: GCA_900002565.1. Lineage (NCBI taxonomy): Eukaryota > Metazoa > Arthropoda > Insecta > Diptera > Ceratopogonidae > Culicoides > Culicoides sonorensis. The sequence continues at coordinate 59,117 of LN483446.1, read as the reverse complement.
CCAGAAAGCAAAAAATGTACAAAGTGAACTGTGTTGAAGTTTTCCATGAGTTTGAAAACGCTATTTAATTTAAAAATGACTTTCAAATATGTCATGTGTCAAAAAAAAAACATTTCATCAACTGAAAATGAAATCATAAACAATTTTTGACATCAAAAAGTTGCCCTCTGAGCTGAAGTCGGCTTGCAAAACACCGCATAGTGGTTGGCGATTCACCCTGAGTACGGCTAGTGGAAATTTATTTAATTTCCCGGATTTTTTGTCGTTTTGCCGAATTCCGAAAGCTGAAAATGCTATAGAAATGAATTTGGAAAATAAATCTGGAAGCCTGTGGGTTGATTTGTAGGGCGTATTTTATAAAACCTGTAAATTTGAAAGTAAAAATTCCAAAATGAATAAGCCGATAAAGTAGACCTTTGATAGCATACAATTCTTAAGTATTATTAGAAATTTTGTATTTTTTTATTATTTATAAATACAGGCATTTAGGAAACAAAAAACAAGGATGGACTAAATTATTTAGAAATGCTTAATAATATGCTGCTTTCTGTTTTCCAAAGAATCGGTAAACCAGCCTTTTTTCAACAAGACGGGGCTCCACCTCATATCACTACAATTATCAAGGATTGGTTAAATTGTCATTTTCCAAGCAGTTGGATCGGTCGTGAAGGTCGAATTCCTTGGGCCCCAAGGTCACCAGACTTGAATCCACTCGATGCTTTTGTATGGGGCTATTTGAAACAGAAGGTATATAGCACTTAAATAAATAATATTGATCATTTGAAGCAAAGGATTATAAAAGAAGCACAAAATATCAATGGAAATGAGCTTTTGTCTACATTAAATAATTTTATAAAACGTATCGATTGTTGTATCGACCAAAATTGTGAACATTTTGAACACTTAATAAAATATTACTAAATTTACTTCATTTTTTAATTTGAATAAAATTGTTTAATGAATGACAATTCCACATTTTTACGATCATTTATGATTTTTATTGAACCTTCTTGATCTTCACTACTCTTTTTGAGTCTTTGAAAAAATTTAAGATCAACGAAGAGTCATGTAGAGTCATGGAGAGTCATGAAGTTAAAAAAAACTAAATTAAGGTTTAATAAAGATCAATGAGGAATAATAAAGATAAACAGGACTGGGCAGGACAAAGAGTCATTGAAGATCAACAAAGTTTAATAAAAGTACTAATGAAGAGTTATAAAGAGCAACAAAGACTGATGTTAACTTTTAAAAACCCACTGTACAATTATTCAAGTTTTTAGCGTTCATGTATCGTTTTATCATTTTCAGGGAAACTTCATCACAATACAAAGTGGGCACAATGTATTAAAGAAAATCATGTGAGTATAGTAAATACTTAAATAAAATAAACTCAAATATGAACTTAGACTTTGACATGAGTACGAATGTGTGTGTGTTCGTAAATATATGAATTAAGATTAACGTGCATTGAATAATTGAGTTTAAAAAACTGTGATAGATTTTAATTAAAAGCTCTTTATTTGGCCAAACTGTCAAAAAAAATGCTGTAAAATGAAATTCAATCCAAACTTTTCAATAAAATAATAATAAAACATATGTCACTAATAGCTTTTAGTTTAATTTCCTCTCCATTCTTTTTTTATTTTTAATATTCGTGGATAAATAACACATAAAAAAATTATGAGTCTGCCACAGAAGTGATGTGACTAAATTGCGTTGTAAATTATTTATGGTATGATGAAATTTTGTAAAATTAATGTAATATTTATTATTAAAAAATGTATAACATTAAATGAATGAAATCAAATATGCTAACCGAGTTTATGCTGAATTTTAATGTGGTTATTATGTAAATAATTCAAAATATGACTGTTATTATTATTATTTGAATAACCAGAAGCATTTTTAATTACATTGAATTAGTTATTTTTTAATTTCAAATAAGTGGTCACATTAAAAAAATGCATCACTTTGAATGGATTAAATGCAATTTTCTAAATTTAAACAATTTTCGACCATTTTTTTAAATGAACACTCTAATTTTTGCGATAAGGATTTAAAACTTCGAAGATATTATCCAATTTTCGATCTGAAATGGAATTCACAGATATCTTTAAAAGTAAAAACAAACTATTTCACGTAACCCTGCCAAACGACGATGGTGCAGTAAATTTGAAATGCAAAAGCATCATCATCATCCCGTAATTTTTTTTTTCTCTTATAAAAATTGGATTAACTTCAATTTTGTCATTCGATATAATTTCTCTAACATATGTCTCATGTATCCCGAAAATAAGCATATTAATATAATTTTTTACTTTTTATATTCAACTCACATATTCTCCCAATTTTAAGAGGCTTCCAACATTCATGTTCATCGAGAGAAAGTTCATCAGGACAAAAATCAAATCAAATTAAAACTCTTATAAACACATTGCTGTCAGACAGTCATTTGTACATAAATTTAATACATCTACATAGAAAAACTGATAACAATTTTGGGTGACAAAGACCTTCTTCCTCTGCACATACTAATGGCTTAATGCAATTAAGTTGACAACAATTAAATTAAATTAGGACTCTTTCTCTATTAATAAAATAATAATAATAATATTTCTGCTTCCTTGTCTGTTCCTTGTTAAATGTATAAAAATGATTGTGCGCTGATATTTTCAAGAGTGTGTGTGATTGTGAATGTAAAAGTGAAATTTATTTTAAAATAATGTTCGGAGAAAGCGAAAGACTCTTTCGGAAAGAGAGATTCAAATCTAATATTTCTTTTAATTTTATTTTATATATATTTTTTTTAAAAAATAAAACGAAAGGGGATCCAAGAAATTTGTTCTTTGTTTCGACTAGTTTAATTTAATATGTGGAAATAACTGAAACGTTTCACTCATGAGAAGGATAATGGATCAAAGGCAAAGGCAGTCTGTTGTATATTATTTGTGATATGTGACCTGCATTTATTTTTGCACATGAAGGAACTTTTGTGTTGTTTTATGTAATAAAAGTCCTTTTTTCATATACTTTGTATGACATTTTATGGTGTGGTGTCAGAGTTTGACGAAATCTCATAAGTTTCATAAGGTGGCTGTGTGTAAGAACTTTAAAAAAACGTTATTTGAAGATGTTCATTTTTATGTTAGTGCGATTTTCAAGATTTTTTAAAAAAATTGCTCTACGTTGAACGTTGCTATCATTGAAAAAGGTCGCCAATCATTAAAAAATGTCGCCATTGATTAAAAAATGTTGCCAATAATTAAAAAAATGTTGCCAATGATTGAAAAAAGTCGCCAATCATTAAAAAATGGCGCCAATCATTAAAAAATGTTGCCAATCATTAAAAAATGTTGCCAATCATTAAAAAATGTTGCCAATGATTGAAAAATGTTGCCAATGATTGAAAAAATAGCACCAATCATTAAAAAATGTTGCCAATCATTAAAAAATGTTGCAAATCATTAAAAAATGTTGCCAATCATTAAAAAATGTTGCCAATAATTGAAAAAAGTCACCAATCATTAAAAAATAGCACCAATCATTAAAAAATGTAACCAATCATCAAAAAATGTCGCCAATCATTAAAAAATGTTGCCAATCAATAAAAAAAATGGTCAATAAAAACAAAAAAAACGATATAAAATTCAAAAAATCATAGAAAATGATGCTCTCTAGTATGACCTTGAACGATGCTATGAATCGAGTCACTCACTTCTTTTGAATTCCTGAATCTACTTTCATTTATTAACGTTGTTACACATTCCAATAAATATTGATTTAATCATAATTTTTAACCAATTTCACACTTTTGCACAAAACACTTACACTTTAAGCATCTCAATTGCACATCATTTGCAAAATCACTTCAATATTTATCCATAATAATGAATATTGACATTTTGTTTACAGAATATGTCAATAAAGACTAATTAACGTGCATATTTCGAAAATCAAACACACACTCTCATTGTTTCATGTTGACCCAATTTCAACTGCAAAATGAGCCTGGACACCATAACAAATATTCAAACACACACACACAAAATCATATGTTTTTAAACCCAATTCATAATGAACAACATGCATGATATTTAATTTTTATTATGATTGTGGCCTTACATTACATTTGAAAGCAAATTATTTCTTAGAAAAACCCCTGAAATGCATGTTTTATGTAAAAATCATTAAAATACAATAAAATTAAATTCCGTACGATTTCAATGCAGTTGCATTTCAAATAACAACACAAAAAAATGGCATGTGTGGCTCTAAAAATTATTGGTTTCAGTTATGATTGCTTGTAATGACAAGGTTTTGCTGGAAATTTTAATGAAATTTAAAAATAAAATAATTATATTAAAATTATACATTTGGATTTTCTTTCTATTTCAATTTAATTTTTTTTTTAAACGGAAATGAAAATAAAAATAAAAGTTTCAGACCCTTTTACATTCAAACCACTGTTAAGGATTGATGAGATTAAATTCATTTGTTTTTTTTTCTGTTGAATTTCAATTTAACACCCTTTTTTGGCGCATTAAAATCTGTTCAAAACTTTTGTCATCATCTCATCATCATCAACATCATAGTGGTAACCAATAAAAATTGTTGTTAATAAAATTTAGTCAAGTGAAAATTGTTTCACTTCATTTAACAAAACCAAAAGAATTTACAATTAAAAAAAGGCTGAAAAAAAATAAAAATAATAATAAAATCTACATTTAATGAAGGTTCATAAAAAATAATTATTTTCTGTAAATATTCCCTTAAATTTTTTTTGTGTTATTATTTCATGAGTGAATGAATTGAAAAGAACTCTTATTGTCTTCAAATCCTGACCAAATGTGGATTCATTTTTTTTTAAAGTAAATTAAATGTTTTGTAAAGAAAATGAACATGATTTTCCTCTTTAAAAATAGAAGATTTTCTATTTTACTTTAATACGGTCTTGAAACATGAGCAAGTGTCATAAATTCTAATTTAAGAAAACATTTACGTAAATTGATACCCTAAAAAGCACTCAAAAGATTGTACTACAATTATAGACTTTTACTGTTGAAATGAAATTTTTGGGTTTAAAAATTCTTTTAAAATGAATAAGTTGGTTAAATCTGTGATTTTTTTGAAAGGAAAATTAACATGGGATTAAATTTCATGAGTATGAGATGGTAAAATCAAATTTTTGATTGAGTTGATTGGAAAAAAATCCTTAGGATGAAACCCAGAGCCTCAAATTATCAAAATTGTAGAACGCGATCGTGAACGACAAACATGAGCGCTTTTCCACTAAATTTTTAAAAAGTTAAGAAAATGTGAAATTCCGGAATATTTTAAAAAAATTTTGAAAATTTGAAAAATGAGTAGATTTTGGAAAGCTCTCAAAATTTTAGATTTCAAAAAACTTGTAAAACTGCAAAATGTTTGAAAAAGTTGGGAAATTCGAAAACTTTTGGAAATTTAAAAAAAAATTCTAAAACTCTCATGATTTTTAAAATTTTTATGAATTTTGAAAATTTGGAAAACTCGTAAAAAGGAAAAATTTGTAGATTTTGGAATAATGGCCAAATCTTAAATTTCGTAGATTTTGTAAAGCCACAGAATATTTGAAAACATTCAGCCACCAGCGCCTTCTAGAGGGTCTTTGTGAAATTAAGGTCGTTTATAGACTTTTCTGAAAAATTTAACAAAAGTCGCTGATGAGCATACAGATCGATAGAAAATGAAGAAATACAGACACTTGTATCGGGGTTTTTCGATTGGACCCTCCAGAGGGCGCTGGTTGCGGTTTTTCGGAAATCAAGGTCGGTTTTTAGACTTTTCTGAAAAATTTAACAAAGAAAAAGTCGCTGATGAGCATACAGATCGATAGAGAATAAAAAATACAGACACTTGTATCGTTTTTTTTATTGAACCCTCCAGAGGGCGCTGAGAGCTGATTTTGAAATTTACCTGGAGAAAATGTGTCAAGGAGAGTCCAGGGGGTAAGTAAACCCTACCCGAGGTTTCCAAGGTCCTTCATAACTTCAGTCTAGTGAAATTTTCAAACGAATTTCCCTTCATTGTGTCAGTCCATTACCACAATTATATTTTTTTCTCAAAATTTTAATGGAATTAATATAATTTATGTAAAGCTACACCATATGTGAAATGAAATGAGCAATTAATTTTAAAGTTGTTGTACCTGAACCTGAATTTTATATCATAAGAGAAAAGGAGTGTAAATTACATTTCCTTTTACAATTTCTGATTATTTTTCTTAAGTAATGGAACCACATTTTCCTTCCCAAATACAAAAATGTGAAAACATACAAGACCAACTCTTTTTGAAATTTTATCGACATATAATAATAATAATTATTTATAGAAATTAGAACGGAAGGATTCTGAAGACTGAAAATAATTTTCTTAATTAAACTTTGACAAAGCACATAAATGAATTATTTTGTGGAATTGAAAGTACTTTTGCTTGCCAAAAAATACTAAAAATAATGAAAATAAAAAGAATTAAATAATAATAATAATAAGAATAGAGAACGGAAATTTATTTGTGTAATTGGCAGTAAAACAAAAATATTTTCTTTTATAAATGCAATTTCTTCTTTTCGGCTTTTAATTGTGTTTGGTATTTGTCGCATATCATGGTGTTTCATTGAAAATGTTATGCATAAATAGAAATTTCTCATGATTTATGTTAATTCTGTGGTTTTTCTTTTATGGTCTATGACAATTCTGTAAACTAATAAAAATTTCCCATCCTTTTTTTGTTCGTTATTTTCATTTTAAGACATCAGTTTACAGCCAATAAGGGACACATTAGACGAGACTAATTTATTGTTGTAATTTTTCTAAAAAAATGTAGTAAAAACACTTTAAAGTAAATTTATTTAAGGGAAAAAGTTTTTTCTCGCATTATTTTTTTTTCTCAATTAAATTTATTTACATACATCAAAAACTTTCAATATTTTTTTTTTTGAAATTTCATTAAGACATTTTCTAAGTTGGTCATAACATGAAAAAAGTTCATCCACTTTATTTCCATTGAAATAAATTCAAATTATCATACATATAAAAAGAAATTATCTTTTTTTTTTAATGTCAAAGTAAAAATTTCACTTTTCTTTGAATTCAAGTATTCGGAAAGAAAAATAGAAAAAAAAATTACACAGATAATTAGGTTTCATGTTCAATGTTTTTTTCATTTAAATTTAACAAAGCATATATGATGAAGAAATGCGTAATCAAAATCAAGAAAAAAAAAGTAACATTTAACTTTGATATTCAATGAGATAAACTTTTGAGATTACATTGCAATATAAAAAGAATAATAATTTTCATTTATTCACTGAAAAAAAAATGAAAGGAAAGTAAAAAAAATGTGAAATGTGATCGAGAATTAAATGTAAAAGTGCATTTTCATTCTCAAAGCTTTATTTTTTTAGCAACCCCTGAATTTTACCCCCAATCTTACTAATTTTAAGCTAATCATAAAATTTTCAGCAACCCCTCATATTTTTAGTGAGCGGACTTATTTTCAGCAACCCCTCGTATTTTAAGTGAGCGTTTTTATTTTCAGCAACCCCTCGTATTTTTAGCGAGCGTACTTATTTTCAGCAATCCCTCGTAATTTAAGTGAGCGTACTTATTTTCAGCAACCCTTCGTATTTTAAGTGAGCGTGCTTATTTTCAGCAACTCCTTTTATTTAAAGTGAGCGTACTTATTTTCAGCAACTCCTTTTATTTTAAATGAGCGTACTTATTTTCAGCAACCCTTCGTATTTTAAGTGAGCGTGCTTATTTTCAGCAACTCCTTTTATTTAAAGTGAGCGTACTTTTTTTCAGCAACTCCTCGTATTTTAAGCGAGCGTACTTATTTTCAGCAACTCCTCGTATTATAAGTGAGCGTACTTTTTTCAGCAACCTTTCATATTTTAAGCGAGCGTACTTATTTTCAGCAACTTCTCGTATTTTTAGCGAGCGTACTTATTTTAAGCAACTCCTCGTATATTTAATCAGCGTACTTTTTTTCAGCAACCCCTCGTATTTTCAGCAACTTCTCGTATTTTGAGCGAGCGTACTTATTTTCAGCAACCCCTCGTATTTTTAGCGACCGTACTAATTTTTCAGCAACCCCTCCTATATTTCCCAAATCGCTTTTTTTCCAAAACATACAGGAAATTGCCTTAAAATTGCTTTGCTATTTAAATATTGTCTCATCGTTTCAAGCCATAAAATTTAAATATATAAGTATATATTATAAGAAACTTTTACTTTTCCTTTTCTTCTCAAAGGTAAAAAGAAGATTCTGATGGTGCGTGAATAGAAAAAAAAAGCGAATTTGAAAGTAAAAGTATGAGAGACAGGTGTCTATGTGAATCGACTATTAAATAGTCAAAAAAAAACACATAAAAAATGTTCTTAAAATAAGAAGTTATGGTCAATGAAGCGGAAATATACATAAAAATTGTAGGGTGTGTGTGTGTGTGTGTTTGTGATTATAAATTAAGGAACAAGTTTTTGCCAAGTAAATTACCTTTAAATATGAATAATATATTAAAAAGTTGAAGATAATTTTTAATGAAAAAGTGATTTTTAATCAAAGGTAATTTTATTTTTTTGTTATAAGTGAACGGAATCAAATTATTTAACAATTTGAAATGAATTTAATGATCTGAGAGGTTGGAAAGGAGCAAAAAATTGAAATTGGTCAATCCTTTTTTTTCACTCTCATTTCGAATTTCATTAACCAGTGTTGCCACCTTGAGATTTCAAGAAATTGAGATATTTCGATTTAAAATACATTTTAAAGGTTGCTCATATCGAAATCACTTAAAGGATCAGAAAACTTCAATTATTTAAGAGCCATAGAATAACGGACTTAAAAAATCAATGAAAATTCAAGGATTTGGCAACACTACCGAAATGTCACAATTAAAGCTAATTGTACTTAACATAATTTAAAGCAATTTTTTCTTCAATTTCTTTTTTAATTTCAAACAAATTTCTTTTCATTGCATGTTGTACATACCTGTGAATATTCAACTTGATTATGTTATTCTTTTGAAAACGAAAAATTTTACCTTAATTGTATTTTTTTATTTTCATTTTGCTTCATTAGAATTTATTTTCTAAGTTTAGCTTCGAAAAAAAGAAAATCATGCAACATTTCCAGTACACGCGCTAATGCACCACTTTTTCTATCTAGCACACAAAATTCAATTAACACTTGAATGGTTTGCAAATGAAAAATACACAAACACACACACACATATACAGACACACACAGAGATACAAAATACAAATAAGGTGTGAAAATAAGAATTGAATGTTATAAAAAAATCGTAAGTATTTTTCTGTTTTGCATTGGTTTGGAGAAAAAAAAAACAAATTAAATGAAAATAAAAAAAAATAAAATTGATAAATAAAAAGAAGAAAAAATCTCAAATAGAAGAGATTTAATTTAAATAAAAATCTACATTTTACTGTACTACATGCAAAATATGTATATCGAAAATTTTTGTTAGCTTTTCTATTTTTTTTTTTAATTTTATTTCTTCTCTTAATATAACACACACACACACACACACACACAAAATATATGCAATTGAGGAAAAATGAAGGAAATTTTCACCATCTGTCTAGTCACCTTCTTAGTTCAGCTTAAAATATGTTCAAGTCCCTTCTTTTACACACATTTCTTATGCTCGCATCGCTGAGAGTGTCGTCGCTTCTTCTTTTTAATGTAATTTAATTTAATTTTCGCCAATACCTTTTTTTTTCACTCACTCACTATTTTTTTTATCAACACTTGAAAACGCGATGCAAGGAAAAAAAACTTTTGAAAGCATTGAATTGAATATGTAGTGAAAATAATTGTGAGTAATTGAATTTAGAGAAGATGAAGGAAATAAAATGTAAGCACCATCTAACAAGATTTTCAATACGAGTGATTTAAATGGATGATTTAATTTTGATTCATAATTTCTTTACACTTTTCACGATTTTATGTGCATTTTTAGTGCGTTTCTGGTTGATTTTTAAAAAATTGGGATTTTGTGGGTGCTTATAAATGGTTGAATTTTCCTTAAATGGTCGAATTTTTCTCAAATGGTCGAGTTTTCCTCAAATGGTAGAATTTTCATGCATAGTTGAATATTTCTAAAATGGTTGAGTTTTCCTTAAATGGTTGAATTTTCCTCAAATGGTCGAATTTTTTTCAAATGGTCGAATTTTTTTCAAATGGTCGAATTTGCCTCAAATGGTCGAATTTTCCTCAAATGGTCGAGTGTTCTTCAAATGGTCGAATTTTCATGCATAGTTGAATATTTCTAAAATGGTCGAATTTTCCTCAAATGGTCGAGTTTTCCTCAAATGGTCGAGTGTTCTTCAAATGGTCGAATTTTCATGCATAGTTGAATATTTCTAAAATGGTTGAATTTTCCTTAAATGGTCGAATTTTTCTCAAATGGTCGAGTTTTCCTCAAATGGTCGAATTTTCATGCATAGTTGAATATTTCTAAAATCGTCGAATTTTCCTCAAATGGTCGAGTTTTCCTCAAATGGTCGAATTTTCATGCATAGTTGAATATTTCTAAAATGGTTGAATTTTCCTTAAATGGTCGAATTTTCCTCAAATGGTCGAATTTTTTTCAAATAGTTGAATTTTCCTCAAATGGTCGAATTTTCATGCATAGTTGAATATTTCTAAAATGGTTGAATTTTTCTTAAATGGTCGAATTTTCCTCAAATAGTCGAATTTTTTTCAAATGGTCGAATTTTCCTCAAACAGTCGAATTTTCCTCAAATGATTGAATTTTCCAGCAAATTTGAATTTTCCTCAAATGGTCGAATTTTCGTCAAACAGTCGAATTTTCCTCAAACAGTCGAATTTTCCTCAAATGGTCGAATCTTCCAAATGGTATAATTCTCCAAACAGTAGATTTGCCTAAAATGATTAATTTAATTTACAGAAATGCACTCGTATACATCATTCATGATCACATTTTACATGTTATTTATTTATTTAGGATTTTGATGACGATGCTGATGATGAAGATGCAATCAGCAATGCTATTCATTGTAATTTTTCGCACAGGAAGAGAAATTCAGTAAATATTAATTACATTTATTGTTATATTAGTTTAACACTCATTTAATTTACGCTTCATTGGAATAGAAATAAAGTGTTTTAATGTTAATTAAAAAGAAAAATATCTTTTTTTCTTTATTTTCTGTAACATTTTAAATTCATTTAAAGACAATTTAATTAACTCTTTTACAATTAAAATCCATTATCTAGAGACGTGCTACTAATTTCTTCTTTATCTAGTGTTTAAAGAGATCTTTAAGATGATTCCAATAAGTGTTCACATCAACTTTGTTATCTTTCAAGAATTTGACGAATTTTTGTGCATTTTTGTTTGTTTTCATGAATGCATCGAATCGATCAACATCAACCAAGTCCATGAAACCCTTGAAATCAGCACTCTCAACATATTTAGCATCCATGGCTTTTTTGAGCTCAGTGTATGGCACAAGAGCGTCAACATCTTTAAAGAAACCAGCAATACCTCCAGTACGACGAGTCTCAATCATGCGTAAGTTCATTTTAATCAATGATGGATAATGTGGAAGTCCAAGCAAATCAGCGAGATAATTGATAGATTCAACTGCGGCAACACCGTGATCTTCACAGTAATCGACTAGTTCATGTACGTACTCTTCGGCAAAGACATCGACCCATAAGTTTTTGAAATCCTTGCTTTTAAAGTATAAGACGAGTTTAAGAAATTCACGGTCATGCTTCAAATAATCCTCGGCAACTGCGGCAATTTCTTTGCCTGGCACTAGTTTTCCAAGATCTTCAAAATCGTTTTGTAAGTTTGCGGATGCAAGGGCTACGAAAGCCAATGCAATTAAAGTTGAGAAGAATTTCATTATTCAATTTTAATTTTAATTGAATTGTATTGTCTTGAATGCAATGAAAAAAATTAAACTAATGCAATTTATTGATCATAATTCGATTTATATACGATTCTGAAACCTCTTATTCAATATTCTCAAGTTGCAGTGATAAGATATGACATGATCAAAGTATTAACAAGCATGATACTTAAGATTAATGTACTTGAATATGATTAAATTAAAATTAATTCCAAAGTTTTTCGATCACAAATCGAATATCACAAGTAAAATGAAGAAATTTCTGTACTCATCACGATCAGTGTTTTTTATTTCATAGAACTTTTTTTTTATGAAAGGAGGGCACGCAACAGACTGAAATAATAAATGCATGCCAAATTTTTTTCTATTTTACGGTGTTATGATTCGGTTAATAAAGTAATTTATCATTTTTGATACATTTTTGCGTATTTTTTTTGTTATTTGCATATTTGAATCTTATTATTGTGAAATTTCATGATTGAAATGCGCTTTTGGGAGTGATTTGATGTCTTTTGATCGGAATTCCAGTTTGCTGTCAACAAAATAAGTAGTGTAGCTTTTTTGTGTGAGTATTTTCAAAGAAACTTGAAGGGTGTGAATTTTTCCTTTATAAAACTGCTGAATCAAAATAACCAATTCGGGGACCCCTAATAAATTTTTTTTCAAATTCACAAAACTTCGAGAAATTTCGATAAAATTTTAATGAAAAATTTTTCAAGTCCAAATTCAAGGTTAATATTCGTTGGACTTATTTAAGTTGTTTTTTATTTCAGTTCTTGCTTCTTGCATTATGTGAAATTTGGAGAAATTTTGACTTTCAAAAACATTATTAGGGGTCCCCAATATTTTTTTGGATTAAAGAGGATTTTTAACGATTTAGAAGAATTTAAAAGTATATCGCCTTTTAAGGAGGATTTTTTTCGTTAAAGAAAACTTCACATTCTTGAAGGAAATTAATGCTCGTAGAAAAAACTTTTTTTCATATTTAAGTGAATGAAGCGCCATCTGGAAACGATTTTCTTTTTCATCAGACGTGATTAAGGGAAAAAAATGACTTGGTCGCAGATTTTAATGCTGATTCTTCCTGAAATAAGTTTTTCTTGAAAAATTTTGTTTTATTCTAGTTTAAAATAAGGAAGTGTTTTCATTAATTTCATGCATTAGCGCATTTTAGTTGATCTATTTTGCCTATGAAATGAAAAATTTTGGGGAGTTCATGGTCTGCTTCATTTCTTTACTAATTCACTATCCCATTTTTCCTTACAATCAGTTCTAGATTTTTCAAAATTTATGACAGACGGACAGACAAAGTACAGACATGAGCACATTTCTTTTCTGTTTTTAAAAAAATAGACATTAAAATGTAGAAAATTTCTTTGTTCAAAATTAAGTTCTCTCCTCTTTTCAAAATTTTTCATTTTATTTTCATCTGTTTAATCATCATAAGAGCCTGTTGCATAGGAAAATTTAAACATTCACACTAAACTTCATCCAAATACTCATCGTTTAATGTACAAAACTCAAAAAAACAATGAAAAGCACTTCCATACAAAACATTTTGCATTTCATTCGTAACACGATTGTTGAAAGGTGTGAAAATTTTTAAAAGAACATAATTATAAGGCTTGAAATGATGATAATTTTAATCTTCTAATGGACTGCATAAAATTAATCATCTTTCAATAAAAGAGTTTTTTTTCTCCTCTTCTCAGAATTACAATACACAAAACAAAAAGCGTTTAAAGTGATTGCAATTATTCTTGATTCAAAAGTACATAAAAATTAATTATTTTAAAATGCAAAAAAAAACAAAAACAATTCATTTTCACAACATTTTCCCAGTAATTCAATTGCTCATAATTTCATTTCATATTGAAATGTGTATGAAAAATATTTTAGAAGAGACATAATTTACATAATTATTGCATTTAAACACTCGCATAAGAACATTTATGTGGCAAATTATTGTAAAATTTTACCAGTAATGATAGATTTTATAAACTACATTTACCTGACAAGACTTTTAAATGCTTTTCATGTGAATTTTATCGTCGAAATATGTTTTTTTTCCATTAATGTGTGTGTGTGTGTGTAATCTCTAAAGTGAATATGTGTGTCGTCAATATTTAAGTTAAATTTAGCGGTTTTCGGGTTTGAAAATATGTTTTCCTGTTTTTCCTTCGCTTCAATGCCTTTTAAATTTATGAAATAAATTACAGGTGGAAAACGTTGAATTTTAAACATGATGTGTATTTAAAATGGGTTCTAAATGTCAAACTTTATATAAATTCAAAGAAACACTTCGTACTTAGAAAGCTAAGTAACTTTTTATGATATGTACGAATTTATTGTGACATGTAAAATTTATTTTGCTTGCGATGAAAAGTAAACATTATATAAAAGTAAAAGAGACATGTCACAGTCAGGATGCGAAGTAAATTTCAAGTTTTTCTAAACTTTGACATTTAATAGCGAAACTTGAGAAGATTTTTGAGAAAATCAGGTAGCTGACATTCATTGTTGTTATCCCAGGCTGTATTAAGAAAAGTTTGTATGAAATTTTTTAAAAAAATATTATTACTGATAATGATTTTAGCACATTTGATATTGTACTTTGATTTTGAATTGTATCGCTATCTTTTATAAATACTTGATTTCAATGATCAGAGTGGTGCTTAAACTAATTCAAGTAATATGATAAATAAATACAAGGAAATTCCGTTTTTTTAATGTGAGAGCTGATATGACAGGTCATTTACCTTCCGAAGATTATTTGAAGATTTTCATTTCAGAAATTTGAAGTTTCGGGTTTTCATGGCCTAAGATTCGGATTTTAGGGTGGGTATCAACAAAAACACTCAGATGATCAGTGGGATCCATAAGAGTTTGAAAAATTTCAAGTTTCAAATTTCAATACTGGAATTGAACTGCTAAGCTTCAGATTGATAGTTCAGGACGGTTACCAACACCCTCAAAGATAACCATTAACCAAAAATATCACACAAAATTGATCAGGAGTATTTCATAAGAGGGGAATCACTTTCCAAATAAATTCTGACCTAGACCAAATCAGGCCAATGGTTGCAAATTAATTTAGCGCGAAAATACATCATTCAAAAAAGAATATCTTCATATTATGCCTTCCTCAACCAAACATCATTAAGAGACTGAATTCAACATTTCTTATCAGTTTAAATTCATTCACGAGCCATGCTAAGATTTTCACCATTTCATTGATGCGCAGACTCATCTCTTGAAAGTTCATTTCAATGCTCTTTTATTATTCATATTTTCAAAAAATAAAAAATGAATTTCATGCATCAACATCAATCGACTGATAACTTCAAAAGGTGATGCAGCTTCTCTTGAAACATGCCTCTGAAATTTCATGAAAACGATTCGCTCGCTTCCAGAAGCTTTTATGATGAATGTCTTTCATTTCATTCGGTTTCTTGAATTGAAATTTCATTATTTCACCATTTCAAGGAAATTAAAATTCAAATGCAAATGTTAAAAGTCCAAAAAATTAATTTAACTTCTTCTTCTTCAGTGCACGTCTTAAGTAATTACAACTTTTTAATTAGTTCCCAAAACCAAAGTGCAAAAAGGAAATGCAACCATCACAATGATATCCGCATAATATAATTATAACGCCTAACGCAACAACAAAAGTAAAATAATTGCATTAAAGCAGTAATAAATAAATTTAATTTCATAGTTTGTAAATTTTTAATTGCACTTCTTGGGAGTGGATTTCAATTTTTTTTTTTCAAAGTTTTTTTTTTGGGAGAAAAATAAGGAAAATTTGAATAAAATTTTTCATTGCACTACACTCTGATCTCTGACACGTTGACAGAAGGTGAAAATTAACAAATTCATTTATCACCATTACTTTGTTATAATTATTTAAATTCATGGAAATTCCTTATAAAATTGCATTTTTATTGTAATACAAGACAAATTTCGCTTCGTAGTCCCGATTTTCGTTGATTGCACAATCGGAAATGCATTTGTTGATATTGTTGCATTTTCTGTACATGCCATGTTACTAGTTTCGTGGCTTTTTTTCTACCACAATAACATGCATTACGTATTTCATAGATGTACAAATATTTTTCACAATAATTTTTATTCAATGGCATCAGTAAAATGAATTAATGAAACCATATAGTCATGAAATTGTCTTTCAATGTGTGATGATTGGTATGGAGAATTTAGTTTTAAATGTGAATAAACTGCGAAGAATGGTGCGAACAAATAACCATATTTTGCATCCAATTTGCAAAATATTGCATATTTTGAATTTTGGTGATGGAATGTTTAGATGTCTGATTTTGCCAACGGTTTTTGGTGAGACTAAAGGTCTCTTATCACTTTGATATTCATTTTCAGGTTCAGTACTGTAAGCTGAAAATGTATCAAAGTGTAAGTTAGCTTAAATGTCAATCTTAAGGTTTGTAGTTCAATGCTCGTTTCTCCATGAAACTGAATAATCTAAAATGTCTTTTTTCCGGCTACTCAATTTGAGTTAAACACTAGATAAAGGTGGCGACCGCTTGGCATGACAGGATAAAAGCTAAGTCCCTCGGATGATGATAACGACAAGGCACAAAGAGTCTGAATGATGGCCTGAGTCCAGGCTCAATAACCTTCAAATGAATCATAATTTGATCTTAATCATGCTCTAAGAAGACTCCAACTTTCTTAAATAAACTGGGTCCCAATCAGTGACAAGTTGCCGAAAATTCTTTTCTATATGATAAGCAAAACCATCCATAACATTAGTTTCGAAAAAGCAAAATTATTTCCCGAAAAGTGTATACACAATTATCCAACTATTGGTTTTATTTACGCGCTTATAGCTTTAAATTGGGTTCAAATCATCCTCTATATTTGAAAATAGTTTTCAATGATCCACACACACAATTTACAAAAATATATGTGCATTTTAAGTTGAGTGTGAATTTTCACACATATTTGATTTCTATACTCATCATTTTATGGAAAAATAAAATTTTTGTTGAAGTAGGATGAATATCAATTTTTTTTTGTTTTATTATCATCGATATTAAAGTGGGGATTTTTGTTTTTAAAGCCATTAAAATATTGCATTTCAAAAAAAAACGTGATAAATAAACTCTTGTTTAAATCCAATAAAGGTCATTGAATGAATTTGTAGTTACTAGCACGAATATTTTTTTTGTTGTTATTAAAAATTACATGAAATTCCATACACTTTCAAAAATTACTTGTATTGTGTACTTTTCATGACACTGAATCAAATTGATTTTTAATGTATTTTAAAAGCATTTTCCATAGTGTTTTATCAAAATAAAAAATTGAGTGTGTGTGTATATGAATAAAAAATGAAGCAAAATAAAGAAATTAAGACTCCCTTTTACATTCACGACAATATTTTACTCACTCACTTAGCAAAAAATATTGTGTATATTGTGTGACATCATCATCATCATCATCAGATTTCATGAAATATTAAATTTCCATATACTTCATTTATAATCTTGACAAAATAAGAGAATACCGAGAAAAATTTCTGGTGAAGACAAATAAGATTAGACAAGAACTTTACTACATCCATCAGATTCAATTTGCGTATGTAAGTGGTAAGAGTTGTTGTTTAAAAGTAATAACCTTGTGGTGTTGTGGGTACTTACTTACTTTGTACTACTTTGAAAAGGAACATAGTGTGTGGATGTAGATGACAAACTAATGATGATGTCTCATCGTTGTACGTATGATGATGATGACGATGTCAAATCAAATAAACTTTAAAATTAATGTACGCAAATCATAATTCGACATGATATCGCATCGTTTATTATGTGAAATTATTTTTAAGAAACTCGATGACTAGGCGTTACTTGGCTGATTTTAGGTTTGATAGAAATTTACTGAACTTAATAAGCTTCTATTACATACTCTTCAAAGTTGAGCATTTCTTTAGCACCATCTTCATGATGATTAAGATCATCTTCCAGTATTCGTAATTTTGTGTCTAGGAAAATGCAGTTTTTAATCTGTTTTTTTTAAAGAGTAAGAGACACTTCGAGAACGAGTATCTGAACCTTGAGAAACACGAACCTTATGCTGACATCAGACAGTTCTTCTAAACTTTTAGGAAAACTTACCAGTAATTTATCCACTATTTGCTTCTTTGACAACATAATCAAAAAAATATTTTAATAATCTGAACCTTGAGAAACACGAACCTTGAGCTGACATTTAGACAGTTCTTCTAAACTTTTAGTAAAACTTACCAGTAATTTATCCACTATTTGCTTCTTTGACAACCTAACCAAAATATTATTTTAATTAAGTTTAAAGAAGTCTCAGTCACATTGTCCTTAGATATCTTACCTCGTTTATCATTCAGCCACACCTGACTTTAAGTTTTCAGAGTTTTTCAGATCTTTGAAATCCTTGTTCTGAAAAAATTTAAACTGAAAGAACACCTTGAAGTCCTTGAAGAATCGTTGACATGCCACTTACTGCTTCATATTTTCCATTACTCATTTAATATTTAATCAACAAAAAACAGAACAAACAAAACTCAAATGATATCCTGACAATGTCACATTGGTTTTCTGCATGGCACATTTAATATTTTCCCATTTTCCTATATGCTGGTCAGTTATCCAAAAAATTTTAATGGTTTCACTCACGTTATTTTCCCATAATGCACTAAGGGCTGTCCAAAGAACAGGAATACAAAGTAAAAGCTGAATTTGTACAAGGTTAATTGTAAGAAATCCATTCTTTTAACGATCCCTTGGTGACAAAACATGACAAAATGAAATGTGGTTTCAATTGTTTGTGGCAGGTTCATTTATTCACTCAGTTATTTAGTATGTATCTTAGTATTTTTGACTATGACTAAATTTCATAAAAAAAATTGAGAAAAAATTAAGTAATATCAGTAATTTAAAATTCATGTTAAATTTTACAATTCAAATCAATGAATTGATTTGTTTATGATCAAGGGCAAAAAAAATCGAAATTAAACATTATTCACATAATAGTTTACAATCAACTGTGTAATAAGAAGGGATTAAATAAAAACACTCACATATCTAAGGTTTCTCAGATAATTTTTACATATTGTACATTGTTTACAAGAAATTAAAATTACCATGCAATCACTTATTGCGAAATCCTTTTTTGTATGATTTTGTGATAGTGCAAACGTTAATTGTCATATTCACATTTTTTCTGCTTTATTTTCGCACTTCTCTTTATCCTCATGTACAGTATAAAATTACTTGCATTTATTATTATTATTATTAAAAGTACATATATGAATTATAAAAAGAATGCACTTTGCTATACATTTAAATTTTTTTTTTGCATCAAAAACAATGACAAAATGTACGTGTGAATGACACAAAAAGGCATATTAGTATTTTTACACCCTTTGGAAGTATCTGGTGTGTGAGTGTTTGTGTGTGTGTTTTCTTGCTTTTTTTTATTATTTTTATATATATTTTCAGTGTGAGCATGTGTTAAAGTTAACAAAAGAAAAGAACGGTGATGATGATTTCCATGCTTTTATAATGAGAGTGACATGGGGAAGGTGATAAATGCATTTGGTATATTTTTTTTCTTTATCAATATAAAAAAAGGGTTTAAATTAATGCAAAGTAATTATATTATGTACAACAAGTACTTTAATGATTTGTAAAGGGAAATTGCATTGGTGTTAAAAAATTATAATTATTATCATTGTTTTAACACATATGCATAAGGAGTAATTAATGGAAGAAGAATGAAATGAATGTGGGGACTTTAAAATATATTGGCTTTGAGATAGAATTTTTGTTGAATTTCCATTAAAATTGGAATTTGTGAATGAATTTAAAACGAAAATTACCTGAGCTACAGCATTCGATCCCTCAGATGACAAAGTGCCTCCTTCTCACATGTCCAGCTTCATTGGTTCAGTGGTTAAAGCATTCGCTGGATGCAACTGGATGGGTTCGATACTTAGAGCGGACAATCATCAGTACTATTTACAGTTGTTTTCTCCTGTTTGGATCTATATAGCGCGACAAAAAATATAACAACATACCATGGAACTTGATCCCAAGCTGGTACCAATCTGTATGGCGCAATAAAATTTGATGTATACGCACCAAAAAGGAGAGGTCTTTAGGATAAGTCGATAAAGTAGATCATTATCAAAATAATTTGCATTATATAGATTAATAGATTTAAGTTTCATGAATATGAAAGACATGCCTTCAAGGAATTATTGTGGGTCACTAACAGTCTTGAGTGGTGGTGATCTGAATCTTTCTACTGAATTTTGCCAGGTCACATCATTCCTTAGATATATGAGGGCTTTTCATTCTATCCCACTCCTTTTTCGATTTTAGCACCCAATATAATAAAACATGAATCAACAGCAGCATATGCATGATGACATTTGATATCAAAAGTCTCATATTTCATTCTCTTTTTCAACAGTAAAATGTTATATTTTCCCAAGAAATTCACATTTTCCTTCTTTTTTTCTATCATTGCGTCTTTGAGACACTTCTTAGCGAATTCCTCATGGACTTGAAGAAAATGCGACTGTTGTGGGCTCTTATGTCGTCTATCTTATTTAACAAAATGGTCGGCTGATCCAATGTAGCTGACAGATCCAAAATGACTAATAATGTCAAAATGACCGAATTACCCAAAATGGTGAATTCTAACTACAGAAATGTGCTTATGTAAGTGCCTCATGATAACGTTCAAATTTTCTTTTCAATATTTTACATGGCTTACAATATCAAACAAACACAAAACTTGGCTTCACTCGCAATTCAATGCATTTTTAACTCTTATATCGCTCTATGATTTTTCTTTTATATATGCCATGGCATGCCAGTATGATTGGAATCTAATATTAAAAATTCTTCTTTTTCTGGGCCATAAATTTTCAAATGGAACTTTGCTGATTTGCTTTCTTTTATATTATTATTTTTTATTCTTTTTATTATTGTCTTGCATTGTTATTGTTCCATTTTAAAGTGTTTCAGTTCAAGCTAACACTGATTTTTGTTATTTGATATTGTCTTGCAAAATGACTTGTTCGTAAAATGATTTTTAATAGTTTGATTAAGTATAAAATTAAATGAAGTTCAATTTTAACATGTAATTTTAGTGGATTCACTCAAGTTTTGTTGTGTCATTATCTTACTATCATGATTATAACTTCAACTAACCCAATAACAAAAAATGAATATTAATGTAAAATTTTAGCGTTGTAATACAAAAATTTCATTCAAGGTATCAAGGTAAATGATATTGGCAATAAAAAGAAAAGAAAATATTTTATGTAATACAAAAAAAAGACAATTCACAGGAGATTATGTCATTAAAATTGGTATGTTAGAGTGTTGTTTATAATTATAATGAAGATGATGATGAAGGAAATTATTGTTGTCTATGTAAAAGAATAAAATATAAATGAAAATTCTCTTGTCTTTTGTTTTCTACACCATAATTACATTTTTCATATAATAATTTGTTGATGCATCAAAGAGACTTGAACGTGATAGAAAACTAATAAAATAATTCAATTTAATAAAGGTAATGGCTTTGTCTTTGATCTATTCGTGTTCTGTTCTTTTGATTATCATTTTTTTCTTTCAGTATCATGATTGGACAAATAATGATAATATAAGATGATAATGATTTATAGCTTTTAGGCATACAAAAGATATTACAGGACTTGAATAGATGATGAAAAAGATTGGAGATAAAAAGATTGATAATAATGAAAGGAATTTTAAGGAAATTATTATAAAAAAATGAGTGACATTGATCCTGTGTAAAGGAGTTTATAATAGCTCTTTTATTTAAGAGAAGTTTTAAATCAATGTGAGAAGAGAGACGAAAAAGTGAGAGCCAAATACAAAGAGAGAGAGTAAAAAATAAAAGAGCGAGTAAGTGTATCAAAAAGAGAGACATGCTAGAAATATCAATTGAAAATTATAAAAAGAGATCCAGAGAAAGTACAGAAATCCCTGTAGTTAAATTTCTCAAGAAGAAATGTCAAAATCTCATATTTTAGCGTTTATACGACTATAGACTGTATGTATGGTTCATTTTTAGCACGCAAAATATTCTAAAGTTTTTATGGTATGTGCTACAGATGTATGCGTGTCTATGAGGTTAAATGTAAATTTTATTTTATTCGATCAATCAGTATCGATCGAGACTTTGATGAATGTGGATGCGAATTTTTGTTTTCCAGCGTTTTAATTTTTAAAATCAAAATTTGGTAAGAAATTTCATTGTTTTATTTTAATTTTTTAAAAATTACTTGTCTTTGACAATAAAATAAGTGAAATATTAGGAAAAAAGTTAAAATTAAATGAAAAAAAAAGTTCTTAATTACAAGTGTGAGTAGAATAAAAAATATTCTGATTGACTCTATTTTGCCGCTTCAAATTAAATTTTACTTTTGAGTCTTATTTCTCGTAAAATACTTTTTATTTTCATTTAATTTATTTTGAATAAATGGTAAATCAAAATTATTAAGCTTAATTTGTTGTGAAATACAAGAATTTGAAATAAAATTAAAATAGAACAATGAAAAAATACTTGCCATAAAAATGAACCATAAATCGGTGTTCATTTTGATACTGAAAAACTTGGAATATTTTCAGCTGTTTTCTCAATAAGATCTCCATAGTAATCTAATTGAGATGTCATTAAGATTTCATTTGATTTCTTATTGAGAAAAACTTCAGGGATGTATTCAGAAAAACGAGAGAGAATTCAAGAATCAAATTGAGAGCAATAAAAATTTGAGAGCATTAAAACTTGAAAGATCAAATGAGTCAGAGAGATTGGATTAAAAGTAAAAACAAATTTTGTCTTGTTTAAATAAAGAGAGTAAAAGAGAATCAGAAAAGAGAGAGAGAGAGAATCTGTTAGATAGAGAAAGAAATCGAGAAGTCAAAAATGAGAGAGAACCAAATTTAAAAAATGGCGAAACCACACTGTTAGCTAAAGAAGGTAAGAGTAAATTTGGAAAAAGTGAGTATAGAAAAGGAGAGATTAAAATTCTAGAGAGGGACACATGTGGTATTTAAGAGAGAGAAACACAGAGAATGGAGGAGAATTTAATCTCTTCATAAAATTCTCTGTTATCTCTTTCAGAGAGAGAGAGCCAGAGAGACTGGGAGAGAGAGGGATAGATTAAAATTCAAGAGAGGCATCTAATTTAAAAGAGGGACACATTTTCACATGAATAAAAGAGAGAGAAACAATGAGAGTGAGAGAGAGTCTTTGACAGAGAGAGAGAGAGATATCGTAAAATTGAATTCTAGAAAAAAAAATTAACCTTAAATGCATTTTTACACACACAATTCATAGTATAAATAAAAAATTTGAATTTCCATATTTTCTCTAGGTAATGACAATTTTTATTTAAATTTTTTCCTCTTCTATTATTTTATTTTACCTCTTTTAAAAACACCTGTGTGCACCAAGATATTATCCAATAATATTATTATTATTTTATTAAAATAAAAGAGAGATAAAAATTCTTTTTACATATAAGTTACAATTTTACACCTGCTTTCATATTATCATTATATTATTAATAAAATGCAAATCTGGGCAATTTTGTGTGACATAATTTCTTGGTCTTTTTTTTGCATCATAATTTTCAAATAAAAAAGTTTAAAAAAAAAATAATGGAATTTAAATTCAATGTGCATGCAAAAAAGACCTATATAGAAACCAATTTCAGCTATCACCAAAAAAAAATTTAAGTGTGTCATCTTTAAACAGTTTTCCAATAAAAAAATCCTTATAAAAGTGTTTTTGTATGTAAATTTCATCTTTAAATAAAAAATGAGGTCAAAGTGCAATAAATTTAATGTACATTAGAAAAAAAATAATTTTAATTGATGTATTTGAGAAAAATTGATTGATTTGTTTCGACATTTTTCCTTTAATTAAAATGCATTTTATGGAAATTTACAAGAAAAATATGCAATTTTTTCATATAAAAGGATGCACTTTAGCATATCTTGGTCAATTGTAATTTTTATTTTCACTTAAGTCAGTTCATAGTTGCAATGAAATTAATTTTCAATAAAACCACGATTCTGGTCCTTTTGATACTGACCAGCCTCGGACATTGTGAGTATCGTTGTAAGGCGGCACATAATGTGATGAAAAATTTATTTAATGTTTTTGATTTAATGTAAGTGGATTTAATTTCAATTTATTATAAAATAAAGAAAATTAATTGTACATTTTTTTCAAGGAAAACTGAGAGAAGGTAAGTAAATTTAAATGTTTCAATGATTTTAAGATATTATTCTTAAAGTTTTTGTCATACAAAGGGATTTCACAACGGATGACATTCCAGCATGTATGATAAATTTAACGTGAGTGATCCATAAAAATCAAGTTAATTTAATTTAATGATTTGAAACCTTGATTTTTGTTCACTCAATAGACCAGGAGATAAATGTGGACCCAAAAGTTATCCATGTATCGGTGATTTAATAGGGCGTACGATAAATGACACAATTGATGATGTAAAAACAAGAAGATTTGATAATCAGTTTAGATGTCGGCACTTTGGTGCACTTTGTATCGAAAATTGTTGTAGTGGTGGAGGTTTGGAGCCTTCCGTTGGACATCACAACGAATATAATCCACGTGTGCTGGAGAAATTAATGAATTTTTATGAGCGTGATTTGGATAAATTGGCATTGGATTAGACAATTTTTATTTTTTCAATGTCATATTATACTTGCAAGTGACCAAAAATAAAGCCTTACAATTGTCTTGATGAATTTGTTTGTTTAATTTCATTAAGTTTAAATCAGTAAAAAATCATGAAAATCCGAAAATGGCCCGGAAAATCAGAAAAAAATCATGAAAATGGGTCGGAAAAATCAGTAAAACCTCATGAAAATCGGAATATGGGCTTAAAAAGTCAGTAAAAACTCATGAAAATTGGATTATGGGCTTAAAAAATCAGTAAAACCTCATGAAAATCGGAATAAGGGCTTAAAAAATCAATAAAACCTCATGAAAATCGGAATATGGGCTTAAAAAATCAGTAAAACCTCATGAAAATCGGAATATGGGCTTAAAAAACCAGTAAAACCTCATGAAAATCGGAATATGGGCTTAAAAAACAGTAAAACCTCATGAAAATCGGAATATGGGCTTAAAAAACAGTAAAACCTCATGAAAATCGGAATATGGGCTTAAAAAATCAGTAAAACTTCATAAAAATTGAAAAATGGGCTTAAAAAACAGTCAAACCTCATGAAATACGGAATATGGGCTTAAAAAATCAGTAAAACTTCATAAAAATTGAAAAATGGGCTTAAAAAACAGTCAAACCTCATGAAAATCGGAATATGGGCTTAAAAAATCAGTAAAACCTCATGAAAATCGGAATATGGGCTTAAAAAATCAGTAAAACCTCATGAAAATCCAAAAATAGTGGTTAAATCAGTAAAACCTCTTGAAAATCGGAAAAATGGACCAAAAAACTTTTTGAAGCTTCATAGCACATTTACTCAGTTAAAAATACTTACAAAAAAATTACGACAAAAAAGTTAAGACTAATAAAATTACTACACAGAGAGTTCATGTGTGTTATTTCATATTCTTTTCCCATTACCTTGCTATTATAATTTTTTTACAACATTTATTCAAATATTATTTTGATTGAATACCATTCACACAAAAAAAAAGATTTCTTCACAGAAATGTAAACATGTAAGACAACATAACACTAAAGTGTCTACAACAACAATAATAACAATAATAGTCATAATCCTAAAAAAAACCATACGTTTTTTATTTTTCTGTTTTTTTTTTGCGATGAGCACAGTGATGTTGACGTAAAATCACCAAATGTAAAATACAGTCTACAAAAATCTCTGGTCACAATTTTCATAATAAGCATTGTATGTGCTCAAGTATAAAAACATATAAAATCAGTTTTTCTTCTTCTTCTTTTCATTTTGTTTATCTTGTGGAATGAGAAAAGTACTTACAGGTACTATAGAAACTTCTATTTTTCTATTCTAGACTTTTACGGTGAAACAATAAACTTTTTGTATGTAAAATAATGTGTGTGTGCGTGCTCTGTGTGTGGATTTAAACATAATCGCTTGCGTGTCTAATATTTAGTTTTTCACTCTGTATGTGTGTATGTATGTGTGTGTGTGTGTGTGGATGTTTGTATAATAAACATATTTGCGAAAAGCATGCTGATTTTAATGTTCACTGTTGTTTTATTTTGCTTATTTTCTCAGTTGTACATCGTTTGCTATTATAACAGCAAATACTTACAGACACTCTGTTATTATTATTGTTGTTGTTGTTTTTTTTTTATTTTACAGTTCATATACAAAAAAGTTTGTGTGCACAGTGTGAAAGTGAGTTTGTATGGACAGAGGGTGAAATTGATATGGTTTTATGTATGCTTTTGTTTTCTGATTCAGTACACGTGAGAATGAGAATATAAAATTGCGTTTGTGTTAGTCGGGTTATGTTGTGATTATTTTCCATATGTCTTGTATCATGTTTAAGTTGAATCCTGTGAAAAGCATGTAAATACGAAAAGAAACGAGAGTTTATTTCAATGTAGTGGTATTTTGCGCATGAATCTGTGTGTATGAAATTAGTCAGTGTAGGTGGGTTTTTTGAATTTTACTAGGGGTTAGTGATTTTTTTCAATATTTCGTAACAATTTTGTAGTTTTGTCAATTCTGACTTTAAATTTAATTTGAAAATAACTGAAAAATCGTTTCCTGGACGTTGCACCGTTAGTTGAAGTGCACCCGTTAATAAATTCCACAGTTTTACACGCAAATTACACAAGTGATCGCAAGTCCAATGTTTTTCTAAATTTGTAAAATATGCGGGACAAAATACGATTCACTCGCATACGGGATGCTTGCAGAAAATTTTTCATATTTCATGTCAGCCGGAATTTTGCAAAACCGTGAAAAATTGCCAAATATTCAAAGACCATAAATTTTCAGAAACCGTAAGCAAGATAAATCGTCAGGCATTGCACGGTGATTTTACGGATCGTGACGCCCCTTTTAGCGCCAAGCAACGATTTTCATAAGCAGTATCAGTCACTTAGCACTGTTAGGGTTTTTAACTTACTCCGTGCAGAATTGAATGGATATAAAAAAAAGATGCCTTCTGATTTGAATTGAATTTTAAATGATATACATTTCCAATCCCATATCTCGAATTCAATCACCTCCCTCACTGAATCACATTCTTATTAGATTTGCGTCAAAGTACATACTCATTTTTTGCAAACACGAGAATTGTACAAAACCGTGTTAGTATTGTCGAGTATTTTGTTCGTTGATGGAAGGTAAATCTTATCAGTCTTACAAATAATTGCTAATTTATCAAATAAATTAGCTAATTTTGAATTAAAATCCTTATTAGGACATGGAATAACATCAAATAATCATATCTTCATTTAAAATTCTTACAAAAAAAATTGAATAAAGTGTGAAAAAATACAAAAAAATTAATTCAGTGTTTAAAATATTAAAAGTTAATATTAAAAAGTAGATACATATATACAGTGCACGTACAGACACAGAATGGGAGAAAGAGAAATGTTCGAATAAGTACCAAACACACATATACAGTGAAAGAGGCGTATATAAGAGTACGGTGAAAAAGGGGGTGAAAAGAGAATCCCGCTCTTTGCATGTGTTAGTGTTTCTTTTTCTTATTGAAAACAGCAAAAAAAAACATTCGTTAAATAACAACAATAATAATAATATTAATATCAATATTTTCGTGAGTTTGTTTACTAAACGTGTTCAAATCAAAATATAAAATAACCAAATATATGAATACCATCATATGATATGAATTCACTGTAATCGGATTGGAAAGTGACATCAAAATATCCTGATAATTGTAAATTTTAAATTAATTTTAACTCTACATATTTTATTCTATGTGAATAGTTGACCAAAAGTGTTAAAAATTCAATTGAATGCCTACCAAATTTGAATGAATTTCAATGTAAACTTTTATGATGATATAAAATTCACACACATTGCAAATATTTACACAAAAAATTGGATTAATTTATAACGATATTTTCATTTTATTTAATAATAATTTTTTTGTTAGTCATGTGTGAGATATGAAAATTGCTATGTCAATTGTTTGATACAATTATTGTATGAAAAATTCACACAAATTCTGTTTAATTTTTAGGTTTTATTTTAACGTTTTCAATTCAATTTCATTTTATTGAAAATATTGAATCAGATTCGCATACATTTTTGATACGGTTATCAAATAGGAGAATAAAAGGATATTGTTAAGGCAATTTAAAATATTTTGTAATGCTTTATTTAATTTTATCACTATCTATTGGAGTAAAAATTTAACTTGAAGCTTGAATTGATTAGAATTCACTTAAAATCGATTCTAATTTAGTTTTTAAATAAGGTCTCTTGTTTTTCGTAAACAGAGAGAGCACCTTAAAATTCATGACGTTAGGACTCGAAATGCACTCAGAGCTTCTGTTCTTTGGGTCTTCAAAATTTGAAACTCTTGACTTAAATTGAACTAGTACCCTCTTGACGTTAATGACATATATAAATTTGTACAATGAAGGCCCATTATCAAATTTTTGAAATTCAAATTAATTTCACCCAATTTTAGTAGGGAGTTAAATCTGCCTTTTGACTTTCATTGGTCCATGATGAACTGGCCTCTATTTCGATTAGACATTTTTCAATTTTTTTTGGCTTAACTCTATTGACACTTCTTGTTAACGATTTAAAAAAGAGAAAATTGAGGCTTCTTGGTCGTAGTTGGTACTTGCTTTCTGGTATACTCTGTAAGATGTTTTGCTTCATTGCTTTCTCTCTGGTCACAAAATTCAAAATGCATTCGTGCACTATACTGCTCGTTCAACTGAGTCATTAACGACTGATAAATTTTTGATGATATCCTATCCTTCAGCATAAAGTGGAGAGCTCCATCACTGTCCTGGATCAGTTTTCAACGGCTCTGTAAAATTGATACCTTGCGATTCACCAGCACTGGGATTGTTGTTGTATTACAGAACAGAATCAGACTCTGGTCATCATAGTGATGTTTGCTTTAATGTACATTTTTGACCAGTCTGGTATAGTAGGTTGACTTTATTGGGCCATTGCTCTTTTTTCAGATAGTAAGACTCTATTTGACAAAGAACTAATCCAACGAGCTCTTTACTGAAATACCATGAAAGCACGGCCTTGCTGCAAGTTTTATGGTAGTCTTTGACTTTTTATATCAAATTGTACGTCACTTAAGAGTTGATGGTGCTTCAAAATTTTTTCCTGTAAAATGTTTATGTTCATAATAGAGTAAAAGTTTACATTGAGGTTTAAAATGAGAAAAAGGCATTGAATTACATAATTTAATCAAATTTAGATCCAATTGAATTGAATTGAATTTTAAACAAATAAATGAAATAATGTTCATTGTGATAAAGTGATTAAATAGAAACAGTAAAGTTAAATCAACGGATTGATAAACATTTTAACGGTAAAATATTAATATTCTTAAATTTTTGTTAAAACCTTGAAATATTTTTGTAACAAAATCAAAAAAAATTAAAAGAGTTAAATTTAAAACAAAAATCCCAACGGAGGAGTTAAGGCGATAATTAAATGAACAGTTTCCGACAAACGCGTCTCAAGTACTACCAACAACTCGTCATTATGAATGCATTTTGTGCTGTTCATCACTCATTTATTTCATGCTATAATTATTATACATTTTATAACATATTGTATTTTCATTTATTCATGTTACAAAAATATGGAAAAAAATATCATATTCGGTATAGAACACTCATCTATTTGCAGTAAAGTTTGCATTGATAGAATGTAAAATTATATGAGGATATTAATATGAAGAATAATAAGTAAAAAATACTCTTCATTCACACTTGAAAAAAATAGAAACAAAAGGATTACTGTTTGAGGATGCAAAGTGAATTGTGAATAAAAGTGAATTGAACGACACAGGAATTTGATGAAAATGTGAATTATGTTTCGTTAAAACACATCAAATTCATTTGAGTTTACAGTGAAATAGCAGGCGCGTATTTAAAAATTTTAAAGATTTTTTTTTTTTAACTTATTCGGCTACCCCTAGCAGAAAAAGCTAGATACGCTCCTTGAAATAGTGTAAATTTTAACCTTTCTTGACCAAAAAATGCCATTCAATTTTCAAATTTTAACGATTTTTTAAAAAATTTTTAAAAAATCAAACAAAATGAAATTCGAAAAGTTTTGTACTTAAAAAACAAAACTAAATTATTTTTTTTTAATATTTTCATATATAAAATTGCATCATCACATTTCTGCCGTTGCAGGCAAGAACGACGCACCTACAAAAACTACAAACTGAGATATTTGCAGTTTTGTATTTTTGATCAGTTTCTGCTCTGTAGCTCAAGCTCTATTTAATATTTTTAGAAATCATTGGTCATACACTAAAGGTAGTCACATCCTTTAAATATTGTAAGAATTTTTTTTTCATTTTTTTGAGCCTTATTAGGCTTAAATTGAAAAAGTCGTTCTTGCCTGCAACATTTTTACAAAAAAATTGCAGGCAAAAAGGACGTTGCATGCAAGAAAGACGCATATCAATGTTTTTTCTATCAATTTCTATAAATTCCTCGTTAAAATGTACAATATTTGCACGACTATAAGAACATTTATGAATAGATATGTTAATATTAATGTTATAAGTTTTTTTAGCCCAAAATTCGCAATAGACATGCGGGCTCTGTGGATTATTCTTTGTTTGATAATTTTTCGAATATAAGTAAGAAAATTATTGTTCCTAAGCGATTTGAGAGCTATTAGGAAATATAAATCGTATTTAAATCGAAAATAATTCCAATTCTACAGATTTTTTACTTGATGTGGAGCCACCCGATGGCTCTGAGAGGGCTTTTAATATAAATTTGGTTGGTTTTTTTCCCAAACACAATGGTGTTGATGAGTATAAAGAACTATAGAAACTTCAATTTTTCAACCACAGTCAGTTTAGGTGTTAGTTTGGACCCTCCAAATGGCACTGAGAGACTTTTTCATAAATTTGGTCGATTTTAGGGCTTTTTTGACAAATTTTTCTAAGCTAAATTCGTTGATGTGTATACAGATAGTAGAGAAATCTGGCAAATTCTATTTGGGTTTTCCATTTGACGCATCAGATAACGCTAAAATGGGGGTTTGAGAACTGGTTTGTGATTTATACACAGAAGAAATTGAAAAACATTAATAAGCTTCAATATTTGAAACATTATAAGATTTAGATTAGTCGGTTTAGCATACCTACTTGTCTAGCAATTTTAAAAAAATCAATTATTATCTAATCAATTTCAGTTTTCTAGTACTTTAATGGTTCCAAGTATTTCACCTAATGACTCAAAATTAAGTTAGATCCCACAAGCACACTACCACTATCTTCAATTAGTCAGATTTTCCTTGTAATGGGCTTAAAAATATAGATATTTATATGATATGCGTCTTTTATGCCTGCAAATATGAATATGCGTCGTTTTAACATGCAATTTCTCGAAAACTGCGAAAATTGAGCCATCAAAACTCAGACTTCGTGGAACAAAAAAATTTTTTTTTCGAAGCCAAATGCTTTGATATGATCTTAAATGAGCTTTTTCATCAAAAAGTCATTTTGACCAAAAATGTAGGTGCGTCGTTCTTGCCTGCAGGGGCAGAATAAACACAAATATTTATAATTTTATATATCATTATGCATGTTGTCTAAATAAGGACAAACAATCAACCGCAAATATGTGAGATATTAGATTTTTATTCCCATTCAATTGAGTTTTTTTGTTATTACTTATTTTGAAATATAGCGCCAATTTTGTAATTTGTATGTGTGTGATAAAGTATGAATTGAATTTTTTTTTTGTTAGTGTAATTGAATTATTCCAAGAAAGTATTTGAAACATTTTTTAACTCGAAAAATGTTTGTGTGTACTTTTATCTCTGTAAATCTTTCATTTCTTACACAATAAAATTAAAATTAATAAGCAAAATTGTTTATAATACAAAAAAAATATAAAACAAGAGAACATGAATCTTTATCTCTTTTAACTCAATGTTAACAAAAAAAAAACCAATAATTTTATATAAAAATGACAAAAGATTTGTTGTATGTTAAACAACAAACCCTGATATTTTTTTACTACATATTTTAATATGACACTAAATTTAAAACAATTTTTTTTCTCAAAGACTCACGCATTGAAATAAAAATCACATCAATTCTAATCTTAAAGCATTGAATAATAATGTGCCTTTGATGGCCTTCAACACAGTGGAAAAATACATTTTCTAACCGAATTTTAAGTTCATTCTTAAAGTCTTTTAAATATTTTATTTTAAATTTCAATCTACTACACACACAAAAATCAAATAAAATAAAATGAAAACGTGACATAGAGTAATCATAATGCAAAAATATTAATTGAATATAACTTTTGTAATTGTAACTTTTATTAGAGTTTATGTTTCATTTTACATACACACTTTTTTATTTTTAAATTAATGTCTCAATTAGTTCATTGATTTAAATGCTTTGGACAATATTTAGAATGGAACGCATTCCGTTTCAAACCTTAGATTAAATAACATTGATTGACAGAATTTATATTTATTTTGATATTTTAAAATATTTTAAGAATTTTTGTAATCAGGTTAAATATTTTGAAAATAATGAAAATAAAACATTTGATTTTATTATTATTTTGTATACGTGTGTGTTTTGTCATGAATAATTGATGACCCTTTTAATGTCCTTGTGAGTCTGTTGTGTATAATTTGAGCTGATTAACAACATTGACATTGCATTGTTTTCATAAAATTAAAACTTTGTTTGGAATTTTAATTAAGTTCTCAGGACTGTGAATTAATTTCTCGAAATCTAAATTTTATTTAAAGTAATATTTAATTTTTAAGTGACCTTTTACTCAAATAGATTAAAAAAAAAATAGTGTTAACATTACCAATAAAGTTTGTTAATGGATATTGTTAATCAAAATTTAAAAAACTTACAATACGGAATTCCAAACTACTTTGTTTACCCTCTTGTCTGTTGTAAAGATTTTAAGTTCTGGCAATATATCTAATCAAAATATATTCATTTTCATACAGATACTGACAGAAATAATTTAAAAATGATTCAAATGGTATAAATTTGCCAACTGGTCCCAAATGGTCGAATTCCTGAACTTTTAACGATTTTACATACTCTCGCTAATTCAGATTAAAATGCAATAGTAATTAAATCATTCATATTATTATTGTGTTTAATGAAACAATTAAAAAGTCAATAACTTCAAATATTTGACTAAGACAAATGTATAATTTTTTCTTAAAAGGCATTGAAAAATTTAATTTAAACACAACGACACTTTAACGAAATAAACTTAATACAAAACAAAAATTTATGAAAAACGGAAGGGATGTCTAAAATAAAGTTTGGTAAAGAATTTGCAAACATTATTAAAATAGACTTCAAACTGTTGATTACATTTAAAATAAAATAAATTTTAAAATTAAAATATAAATTGAAAAAGAAATGTAACTTCTCAACTCAAATGAATTTAATCGAATGGTGGTGATTGTATTAGTGGTGCCATCCTCATCAAATGGCCACATCATCAATAATAGTGACAATGACAACAATAACAGCATTCACAACAATAATAGAAAAAAATATGACATCAACAATAACCATAATGAAGAAACAAATTTACAATCCAAAGTTAAAGATGAGATAGCAAAAACTTATAAATATGCTGCCAGAGACTATAGAAAATCAAATAATATTTCACAGAGTGGAAACTTTGGCAGCACTAACACCACTCGAGCAAAAATTGAAAAAAATAGTCAATATTTGAATTTCAACAAAAATAATTATAAGAATAGTTATAAAGTTGTTGATAGAACTCATATTAATAATAATAGTTATAAGAAAAACGAATCAAATTCATTGAGTTATAATAATCATAATAAAATTTTTTATAATAATGAAAGAAAATCAGATGCTTTAAATAACGTTAATCATGATTTCAAACCGGCACAAAATTTTACGCGACACATTACACGAATTACGATTTCTGATGATTTTTCACAGGCTGAAATTGGATCAGAGCAATCATTAGCGGAAGCTGTTACCAAAGAAGGTGAGTAACTTTAAATTTCAATTCTAATAAAACCATTTTGAAAGTGATATTAAATTCACAATATTTAAATGGATAATCACATAATTAAATAATTGAGTTGATGAAATGGAAATCATTATCCCTCTGTGTATTTTATCATTGTATAATTTGCAAAATTAATTGTTTCAAATCACAAAATTGTTCAAATTAAATGTAACAGAAATTAATCGGATTAGGATGATGAATGTTTAAAATTTCATTGTGCTTGATAAAACTTGAATTATTTAAAGTGTTTTAATATAATTTGAAATGTTGATTGCATACTTTTGTGTGAATTTACGTTAAACTTTTGTTTTGTAAATGTTACAGAAGAAATTATAACCAAACGTAAAACAGAATTAACGACAACGAAACAAATCGAAACACGTGTTAAGCGTCAAGTGAAATTGGAAGATGGAAAAGTCATTGAAGATTCTGGTCCCATTATCGAAACGAATACAACCGAAGATACAGATAAGCAAGAAAGTGAAACAGTTGAAGTAAGTTACATTTATAATTTTGATATTAAAATTCAAATGTAATTAATTTTTCTTTTTAAATTAAGCGTAAAAACTTGGGTCAACCTGAAGATAATAAACCACTTAAATCAATCGATTTGATCGATTCTGGTTCCAAGGGACTTGTACGTAAAAATAGTAATGATGTTACCGAAACAAAACTAGTCCCACGACCAAAAGATGGTTTGGTACGTGAAATCACTGATAACATCAAAATATCACGTGAAGAACGCAATGAACGCGTCGAAACTGAAGATGTTCATCATTTGGGTGATTTTTCTGATGAGGTATGTCCATTTTTGATTATTTTCTTACCTTGACTAACATTTGTAAACAACCTCGAGAGTCAATAATAAAGATCAATAATTTGTTTAAGTAATAATAGTTATGTGTTAAGATCAGAAAGAAGTGTGCGCTTAATAATAATAATACATGTGAAATTACATGATACCAAGTAAATGGATGCACCCAGAAGGTGTAATAAAGAGGAATTTGCACTTTGATTGTCTTCATTCTATTGCCTTCACTTCATTATATTTATTTATACATTTTTATCAAAACATACACACATTCAAGTTGTTTTAATACAAGTAATAATGATATGAGAAAGAGAGAAAAAAAAGTTAAAAACAATAATGTGCTTGAACTTCTGCCTTCTTTACCATTATTATTATTATGCATTTGTGTTATAATGATTATTATTATTTAATAATAACAATAATAATATCAATACACAAGTAACTTTTTTGCAATTAAACATATAATGGACTATTATTGCATCTATGTGAGATTTCTTGCGGGAGGTATCCAATCTCATGAATGTTTTGTGTATGTGTGATTTTCTAACATTTTATTTTTTATTAACAAATGTTATGAATTGCTTATGTTATTGAAGTCAACAGGGATTTAAGCAAAAAAAAATCATTTTGACATCAAAAATGATGTCTTCATAATGATTTTTTTGCTTCTTTTTTAGTTTAACATCAAAAATTAAAAGAGTGATCTCTTCAAAATGTCACACTTGTTTCAACTTCAATTAATGAATGAAGTCACAGTTTACCTTGGATATTTACAAATAAATTGTTAAGACTCAAGATGTCACAATTAGTGAAGGGGTTATTAATTTAATTTTTGAAGATCTGTTCTTAAAAATCAGTTGGTTGTCTATAATTGGAAGGTGACAGACATTAAATGATTGCTTAAGGAATTGAATTTTATGAATTATGATGGATGTCTTAAAAATACAAAAATATTAAGTCATGGCATAAATGAACCAAAAAAATTAAGACGATTAAGAACATAGAAGCTTCATTAAACATCTCAAATGAATGTACCAACAGTTTTTGCTTCTATTACAACACAAACCACAAGAACTTTCTCAAATAAACCAAGACGGTCAATTGGTCGTCAAAGCATTTGTAAAAGTGCATTTTTTTAAAATGCGCAGTAAAAAAACTTGTTAATTTATAAAAATAATAATAAAACTTGAAATGCATTAATGCTAAATTATTATTACTTTTATATACATACACACTCACACACATATTTATATTTTATTACCTATATTGTTTTTTATTCTTTTAATGATTATTTGTGTGTGTAAAGGTCTGATAATGATTCTTAATGATTTAACATGCTTTTTAAATTTAATATTTTATGAGAGAAGTGTTAAAAGAAACAAATTCAAGCAAAAGAATCATGTACAAACAATTAAATTCATGAACACAAAGATCGATTCAGTATTTCCGCACACTTTTTTTTTTTGAAGAAGAAGAATTTCTATCTTAAAATGAAAATCTTGAAAAATCTTTTTATAATTTTAATGCTTTTTAAAGTAAAGTGTTAAAAAAATCTGTTTACAATGTTATACATTGTCACTACAGTTCATGAATGAAATACATAAATAAAGGAATGTTCTTATTTTCATCATGTATACAATTTAATATAAAAGTTATTTATTATTATTGTTTTGGCTCGATGAACTACAATTTTCTTACAATGATTGGACACATTTGATAAGAAATTATTTATTTATACTGGTCATTTGTCCGCGCGATATTCAACGAGATGAACGGGAAGGAACAAATTGAAAAAGAAAAATTTACAATAATAATATTAAAATATAAAATGTTTGATAGCGCTTCGTGTTTTAACACACAACAATAATAAAGCAAAAAAAAAGTAATAATAATTGTGTAGGTGTCCGATCAATATTAGTTAGAATATTTATTTGCCTTGTTGGAAGCTCTTGTTATCTAGATTTATATTGTTTTATTATTATTTATGTCCTTACACTTGTTAATAAATCATAAAATTATTTTCTGAATTAAATGTGTTGAATTGATTACATGTATGTTCCAACTGAGAGACTAATTTTAACATAATTTTGTGTTAACTGTAAAAAAAATTGAGATTCTGATACGTCTCATTAGTTTTTTACCTTTAAACTAAAATTTAACAGAATACTCTTTTTTTATTAATTATCATCTAACATGTTTCTTTTCTTTTTTATATGTAATTCATAAAAACCGCATAGGTACCGACAGAGTCACGCATAATTACACCCACTTAATCATCATTTCTCATGCTGGTCAGTTGTGTAGTTTTTTTTAACTCTCTCACAACTGTGATTTTTTTTCTTTTCTTACATAAAAAAAAAATATATCGAATCTTAACGTGTAACCAATAATATAACATTAATATAAAAACACACATTTAATAAATATCCATTGATGGAAATATTATTTTGCATGAGCTCATCATTTTTTGTTGATAAAAATTTTTGAATGTTATTTAAAGCGAAAAATATCTACTGGGTATCTCTTAACAATAGTTATAGGTTATGAATTATTTATGTTTTCTTTTCTTTATTATTTAATATTCTAAATAAAAAAAAAAATCGTTAATTGGAGTTCAATGACATTTAATTGATTAACAATAATAAAAATACGTAAGACTAAGACATGAATATGAAATGTGAAATTTTTTGATGACCAAAACAAAAAATTGGGTATAAAGTTTTTTGATGGACCTACTTCATAAGCATCAATTTGCATTGAAGTGATCAATAAACATTTTAAAAAAATAGTTATAATAATGTTATAACTGAAGGCATCTTAAATTTCTTATTTATATTTTACATCGTCCTTGCTCTATCATTAAATACATTTTAAAGAAAAAAGT
Source organism: Culicoides sonorensis (assembly GCA_900002565.1). Classification (NCBI taxonomy): domain Eukaryota; kingdom Metazoa; phylum Arthropoda; class Insecta; order Diptera; family Ceratopogonidae; genus Culicoides; species Culicoides sonorensis. The sequence continues at coordinate 21,182 of LN483446.1, read as the reverse complement.
TAAAAATAAAACATATTTCGTGCAAAATTGCTATTAATCTATTTCGTTTTAACACATATCGCAATCATTTCACATCCATTGATCTAGTTTTATCCTCAAGCAGACTTATATTCACTAGAGATAATAATAATAATAATAATAATAAAAGACAATAAATACGCGCGATATTTGAGTTAATCGACCCCTTTATGTGTGTGTACTTTAAATTGCAATGCAACATCAATGTATTATTTTTTTTTATTTTAAACTTTTTAATATCTAAAAAAAATATGTTTTAATGAACAGATAAAGAGATGAAACTAATAAAAAAAACACACATATAAGATGATGTCAGTTTACTGATTTATTTATTTATTTTTACACACACACACACATTCTATCATGCCTCATTGACTTTTCCACACAAAATACTTGTAAATATCCATGTAAAATTTAAAATAAAGTAAAACTCGTAAAATGCGATCAAATTTCTAGTATCAAATGAAAACGAATTTATTTATATTTGACATGTGATATGTAAAATTTAAAGCTGTGTAGAAATTAGCAGGTATTTTTGTTATCTTTAAAATCAAGATCTTATAATAAAATTAAAATACTGAAAAAAAATCATTTAAATGGGAAGATTTTACGTCATTTATATCAATCTAGATACATAAGGCATGAAAATCAACAATTATTTAGTACCTTCTTTTATTACGCACTTCCGGTCACGCTCTAATTAAAAATGAATTATCATTTCACACGTGAGTGTGATTTTGATTGTATTAATTATCATTCTTATATATGTTAAAAAATTGTATTACTTGAAGTTCAGTGTTGCTAAATCCTGAAATTTTCTTTGATTTAAAAAGCAATCCAAATATCTAAGGAAATTTACGATTCTCTACTAAAATTGATGGTAAAGTCTTATGTTTTCTTAGTGTTTGTTTGGAGTTTTTATTAAACATTTGAAAATGGCAACACTGTAATAAGCCAATCATTCTCTTTGAGTGACCACCCACTCTAAAGATTATTCATTCATCAAAAAATGCTTTATGCAAAGGCCTTGCCAGAGATTAACTCTGGAAAATCTCCTTAAAATCAGATTTGACCTCACTTCTAACTATATTTCAACATCAATTTCATTTAATTTAATTGAAAATTTTCCTCGAGGCATTTCAATTAAGATATCAGTTTAAACATTTAAAACGAGATTTCAAAAAACAAAATGAAATGTCCTCATTACATACCAAATTAACTATAAGTGCTCGTCTCTTTAACATATTTAATTTATGATTTTATGAAAGTAAAACTTATCTCGAAAAAATGCAGTTAAGTTACTTGAGGTGTTCAAAAAGTTAATGCACTATTTCTATTCATAAAGTTACACTGACCAGATTTTTAAATTTGTAGATATATATGAAGAAAAAAATAATAATACAAAAAAACATTAATTATTTATATTTACGTTATAAAATCATAATACAATACAATTTTCACATCAACTCATCATAGTAGAGTAATTTTGAAAATAAAAGTGTTTATTTGTATTTATTTTATATTAAAAAAAAAAAAAAAAATTATATAATTCACTCAAACTTTTTTTATTTTATAATCATGTTTAATGAATAAATTTATTTGTTTGAGTGAACATGAATCGTCTTCAACGAATTTTGTTTAACATTTTTGAAGAAATTTTGTTAACATCATCCCACAAAACGAAAAAAAATCGTTTAAAGTATGACGCATTTTTTGCTAATCCACTGTTAAAAATTAAATTTAATCACGGGTATAAGAAAAAAATTTATAAATAAATTGAGGTAACCGGCTTTTAATCACCTACGAGTCTACAACTTTTAAGTTGATATTTTTTGTATTAAATGTAAACCTACCAAGCCATAGACGAATGAACAAGTTTACATCTAAAGATATTTTTTCAAAGGTGATCAGTTACCATGGATTATTTTTTATTTCTTAAAGTTATACCTGTATGAAGCATTAACATTAAATTCATGCCTTTTACCTTCTTTAAGTTTGTGCATAAACTTTAGTTTTCAATGAATCGAAGATCGGTAAACATTCAACAATTTGGAATTTAACGGATTTTATTAAGTTTTTTAAATAAAAATAATTTAATTTTAATTAAAATTTATTCAAATTAATTCAAAGAAAAATAAAAAAAAAATTTCAAGAAAATTTAAAAATAAAATTTTCAGTGAATTTAAAATTAAAATATCATAAATATTGTTATCAGAAGTGTAATTTACAAAACAAATATAAATCAAAACTATTAATTAAAAAAAAAATAATATTTATTTATACATACTATTTTTTAATTTAAAAATAAAATTTATAATATAATAAAATTAACATTACACTTTCTATGTGTTAAATTCAAAAATAAAAAAAAAAACATTCAATAAAATTTCAATTTCAAGGTAAATGATCTTATGAAAATATAAATAAAAGTTATTTTGGGTATAGAGATTAAGCGATAAATCTACAGAAATTAATGAAATTTAAATTTTAGCAACATTTATAATTGCAATTTCATTCCGTTTATGATTTTTAATAATTATAAGTCATTTTATATTGAAATTTGGAGCATTGTAGCATACGAAAAGTATGTAAAAGTAATTATGACTTGTTTTATGAATTTAAAATGTTAATTTTAATATTAAATGTTTTGTATTGAAAGTCTGAGGCTGCGGATGTGAAAGAGCAAAATATGTGTACATTGAAAACATTCAAACAAACGTTTCAGGGTTCGTTCAGAATGATGTTAACTGGTGGATGGTGTCTTTTTCGCTTAAATATTGACTTAAATTTGAAGCCCATTTAATTTTTCAGATAAAAACTAACTAACTTTTACTTATCACTTGTTCCTTGAATCATGATTAAATTTTTACCTTGATTGTATCGAAAAATACGCAAAAACTACTGTTAAAAGTACTTAAAATTCCTTTAAAAACTTACCCGCACCTTCAGCTACTTCAACAATAACCATAAGTCTTTGGTATAATCCACCATCAAAAAAAAACATATCATGCTAGTGGCCACTAACTGTAAATAAGTAAAAAAAAAGAAGTATGGTCAGTTCACAAAAAAAATAAAATATTTGTATGTCTTCAAAAATTTAATAGAAAAAAAAATATAATACACGTTTCACGAGATTCATCTCAGTACTCCTTCTATGGCACTATTGTTATATTATTCTAACAAGGTCAAATTTCGTAAGGTGATTCATTATATTGAAGATACACAAAATATTACATCAAATTATTGCAATATGATTGACGATGATGTTTGTTTTGAATTGAAATGAATAAAAAACTAATAAAATATTAAAGTTTAAACATTCTATACAAAAGGAATTCAATATTAAATATAATAAGACAACAAAAAAGGGCACGTCTTATGCATTTCTGTTCAAATTCTTGTAAATAATAAATTTTATTTATACAATGTTACACTAACTTTAACTTTGAATTTTATACGAATTCTAGTCACATTTTCGTACTTAGTTAAAAATCCATCAAAAATCGATTTGTTTGCTTTTCCATTTATTATTTATTCAAATTTCACTTAAATCAAGTGGTATCTTTTTGATTCAAGTCTTATTATAAGACAACATATTACACATTATTAACATGTCAAAACACACAAATACCTATATAATTTTGTTTTTATCAAGTGGATAATAACATGTTGCATGGAAAGAATATTAATAATACTTAATTTTTTTTTACATAAAGACAACAAAAAAAAAATCAAACAATCAAAAAGGAACATGATGATGAATGTGTAAAACATGAGTTTAAAATTTCTTTTTGTGTTAAAATTTTTATTCTGAATATTGATTCAAATTAAATATCAACACACAAGAAAAAAACGGCACACAGTTGTCAATACATTAATAAATAACCACTTGAAACAAGTGATGGACAATGACCTGCAAATAAAAATATTTTGATATTTAATAATAAAATGACTTAAATGTATAATGATGCTATATATGTGAAACTTACATTATTTCATGTTTTTCGGCAACTCGTAACACGTTTAAATCTGGAGTAAAAAAATGGTATCATTATAAGTACACAGTGGTTCGTGTATAAAACTATTTGTTTTTACAAATTTATGTAAAAAAAAAACAGGCAGGAATTCAATAATTTGAGTTTTTTCGCGTCATGTTATTATGAAAAACGATACTTACAATAATAATTGTTTTTTTAGCACAAGTTCACATTTCATGTAAGTAAGTGAGAATCATTGCAATTATTCAATTACTTATGGTATTTCATTGCATACTAATTAAAATTTCATTGAAAATGCTAATTATTTTTGATTTCAATTGTGATTTTTCGACCATTTTCCTAATTTTGGATCGAAATGAGACTCAAGCTAAATTTTACGATCATACGCATTGTAAGTCAATTAAAATAATTCGCATGTTTGACATTTTCTATTAACAGAAAATTCTTAAAATTTTTCTCATGCATGTCAAATTTACAAAATATTTCGTAAATTCTCTTGTAAATCAACCATTATACAACTATTAGCAATTATTACAGTTGTAAATAAATAAACTTACATAAACATAATAATAATAACTATTAAACTTCCCATACAACTTTTGAATTCATAAAATATCAAAAATAAAACCTTTAATAATGGTTTTCAATAAAAATCTGTAAGTGATCAACTGTACAAAGAACAATTTTTTTGTTTCTTTTAAACTTTAACCAAAATTTCCGGTTTTCACATGTTAAAATATATTGTTATTGTCTTTATTTATGTCAATTACATCTCGTAAGCTTACTGTTTTTAAGCTGTTAAAATGCACCGACACACAAATTACAAATAAATAATAATTGAAATCAAATATAAAAGATAAAATAAAAAAAATTGAAAATAAAACTAGAATATAAATATAAATTTTCTATCAATCTATAATCTTTTAATACCACATTTATAATACAGAACGACAAGTTTTTTTCATTATGCTTAAATGTTAACCTAAGTGAAACTTATTTATCATTATTACATCAAGTTGAATGTTGAAGTTGTGGTTTGGAGTTTTTTTTCCTGAAAATTGTATTTCAAAAAAAAAAACATAAAAAATGCAAAAATAAATTGAAAACGAAAATATCAATTTATATTCAAGCGTGTGTAAGAGAACAAGTTATTTGTATTTTTTTTCAGTTGTTAAAATGCATTTTGCTAATCGTTTGTGACTGTGACACAATAATAAGACAAGTTCTTATGAATTATTCGTGTTAATTATTATTAAAATACAAGTAAAAAGAAGAAAAATCACACAGTAGGAGAGAATGTTGTTTGATTTTGATTTTGGAAAAGAAGTAAGTGAAACATTAATTTATGAGTTTTAATATCTAGAAGGAAGAAAAACAGCAAATACATCCATCGCAACTCTACTGTTAGAGGCTTTGGTAATCTCACTCCAAATCTAGGCAAAAGCTATGAAGAAAAACATCCTTTATAATGCTCTTTACAATTACAATCCAACAAAAAATATTAAAATATGGTAATAACCACAAGATATTAACTCATAATCATTACAAGGCGCCAAATAACAATGATTTCATCAGATAATCTAACTTGTCATTCATTTAATCTTTTTTTCTCTTCTTTTTCACTATTATGTTCGAATAATAAGATAAATTTAACGATTAATGCATCAAATGATGCGAATATAAAATATTTGTACAATAATAAAAATTCCTGATAATTATTGATCTGGAAAATTATTGTTAAAGAGTGAAAGGAAATATTGATTATCAAACTTTTTTCTTGATATTCAATGGAATTTCTAAAATGTGTTTAAAATTACATTTTTACAATTTACTTCATCAAGGTCATTCTCCTGCTCTTCTAATCATCGTGGTAGGATTTAAAAATACAACAATGAAAGGAACACCCCGATGATTTCATTTTAACTCACTTCAATCATCATATTTCACGGTATTGTTTTTTTTTGATTATTTCAATAAATAATTTTATAAAATGAAAAAAATTACAAAAAAAAATATTGGCTAGACATCATCAAATGTTATGTTTAACGAAAAAACCTTGAAAATTAATAATTTTTACATTTTTTTTTTCATTGAATAAAAAGTGAGAAGAATTCTTAAATTGAATCACAACATTGTAACATAATTTGATTGGTAAATCAAAGCACGCAAAAAAAAAGCTTTCAGAAAATATTTGCTCTCACTTACCTTGTGAATGTGCAATGAATCAATACACTGAGCATAACCATTGAAAACCGCGTTAAAAGGACAGATTCAGCTAGAAATTGAAATGCACAAAAAAATGCACTATAAATAGCATTTATTACATTCCATATTTTATTCTTCAATGCACATCATCATCATAATATATTTATTATTTATTATTATCATCATCATTATCATTGATTATTATTATTATGGAAGTCTTTATGGTGTATTTGTTCTGCATTAATTTTTTTCTCTATTTATTTGGAAAAAAGGATCATCTAATAAATTCCATTCATGTATTTTTTTTATACAATGCTATGTTAGATATGTATTTTGGCTTATGAAGCTCGGTAGTGGGTCTTTGACCTCAAAATCAGATTCCAAAGTATTATGAATGCGTAATAGATCCTATTAGGGATGATTGAGACCGTCTGGATCTACAACCCTTGCTAGATTTTGCATTAAACTTTTAGACTAGAGAAGTTCTTTCGAGACGTGTATTTCGTCTTATTTCAGACTTTATAGTTCTCATAGGTTTAAAATACGTGTTTCATGTATTTTTTTATTGCTGATGATGATGATATGATATTACGATGATGTAAAGTAAAACATAAAATGCATAATCAAAAATAATGTAATAATAGTGCCATAATCATCATAGACAGAAAGGGATGCGCAACTTTTGCAATCAATGGATTTGTATCAATAATAAATACATTCAATTGATTTGATCATCATAATAACAATAATAACTCCTTCTAAAATGCTAAAAGTAATTTTTTTCTTCTAAAGAAAATAAAGTCACTGATCTATCATAATAATAATAGTAATAATTGGCGATTCTTGTACCATTCTTTTATTTATTGTCTGAAATGATGATTTTCCTTTCAAACAAGATATTTTTATGTTTATTTTTTCATGTGTCCATGTAATCCCCATACAAGTTCAAAAGTCTGTATACGAGATGATTTTGATGCCGCCACCATGCAATACACATAAAATTATATTTACAACTCATAAAATATTCCGCATATCATGATGATTCAAAACGAATTGCATTGCATTCTGAACATGCAATCTGTGTATTTTGTTTTAACAGAAATTATGTTTAATTTTATTATATATGTGGATTTTAACCCTTTTGCCCTTTTTAATGTTTTAACTTTGCTACCTTTTTGTTTCTTGTATAAGTGGCTTTTAATATAATTTTTTTTGCTTCTTCTTAATAAAAATAATAATAATTTTTAGTCACATTCAAAAAAGCGTTCATGTATTGTCATGTTTGAACAAAGAACATAAGAGCGATTTATGGATTTATATGAGTTGAAGCTTTCAGGTCATAACATTTTAATTATGAAATCATGGCAATGATGATGATTTTTTTTCTTACATAAAAACTTACTGCAGATCAACTTGATCAATGAGAAAAACGTCGATTAAAACCTACAACGTTCTCATACAAAATATTTGAATATAGTCAAATATTTCATGATTTGAGATTTAAGATCAAATGACAAAATCGAGATTTTTCAAAGTCAAAGGTATTTAATTTGACTCCTCTCACTTGACTAACAGACAAACCGACGACTGTGACTTTTAAAAAGTTGGCACATCATTCATTTTCCTGATTGAAATCTCTGTGCTAGAAATTTATACTGTAACATAATAATAATACTATTATATTGTTTCCCATATACCTCAACAATTCCAATCTTAATTCTTTTCAAAAAAAAAACAGATTTAAAATTCTGGTCATGAATACATCGTTGAGCAAAAATCATACATATACCTTTAAATACATTTTGGAATTTTTTTATGTTAAATCACGCTTCTCCTGCTGCTGCTGATGCTTCTGCTGGTTTCTTCTAAATATGTCTATTTTTGGTATTCATACACACACACAAATCATCTTCTTATAACATTCTCTCATGTGCTCACATACAGTAATATGTCAAGTTTTAGAAAGATGATGAGCAAATATGAACCACACATAACCTGATTCGTGGAAATGGAAATATAATGAGTGATAAAATCTCTTCTTTTATTATATTATTTATGATTATTAAGTCATTTTTTTTTCTTTTTTCATTTCCACGAGATCCATACAATATGTGATATGTGAGAGATGTGAAATGAGACAGAGAACAAGACATGTAACACTTTATTTTTTTTAATGTGACTAAGCAAAATATATATTAGTTTTTTTTTTGTATTTGCATTTTATTGAAGTGCGAATAAGATAATTATCTACTTCATCAAGCTTTGCAAAAAAATCTTGTTTTAACAATACTTAGCTCTAAAACGTGTTCAAAATTAAATACTAAAACCTGAATTTTTGTTTGTATGTGATCATAAATAAGAGACATGAAATTACTCAATTGCCCCATAAGAGAAATATTTGATCAAATTTAAGATTATATTCAAAAAAACATTAAATTTTATATTCAATTTCTGGTTTTCAGTTACCAAAAGTCCAAAACCAACCAAAAAACCACTTTGTTTCATAATTATAATATTTTTAATAAAAAAAAGTAAAACAAAATTTTGCGCATTCTTTTGTATATAAAACATAAATTTTCACACAAACACATTATTTAACAATAAAATAATGAACATGTTTACGTTTGTTTGCTTAAAAACACTTTTAACCAAAGAATATAAATAAATAACAAACTCCGATTAAAACAATTTAGCAAATATAATCATTATATTTCAATCGATTATATTACTTTAGATAAATTTTCTGTCTATTTCTAATATTTTGATAATAATAATATTGAGTAAAGTGTGTTAAAAGCTTTTACTACATACAAATTATTCAATATTTTCATTGAGATCTAATATTATGATTATAATTCCTAATTGTTTGATTATAAATCCATTTAACATATAAACAAGCTTCTATATTGCAAGATTTATTATTATCATTATTAGTTGAAACTCACAAGTAAATTTATATTTATTGCTTTTATCCTTTTTAATGTTTTTTGTTGTTCAATATACTTCATGATTATTCTCATTGGAATGAAGATTTTTTAATTAGAGAATGAAGATGTGAAAATAAAGTTTGAATATTGCCTTTAGTTAGATTAAGTAATTAAAATATACAACTGACACGCCTCAGTTCATCCCATTCAGCTACCATTTGTGCTTCCATTTATTATTACCCTTAATTTGGACTTTTGTGGTCTTTTAAAATTAATATCTTACAAAATAAAGTCATTAATGAGAACATTTAAGGTTTTGAATTGCAATAAAAAGTAAAATGAATCGCAATTTAATTAAAAACAGGAGTTTTAAACTCAGAGATTAAGCGCATCTGACTGAAAACGATACTTGAAAATAATTTGACTGGAAGATGAAGATAAACCTTCATATTTTTAAAAAAAAATCGTTTCAAAAAGTAATTTAAATTAAAAATCAAATAAGAAACCATTCAACAAATAATCATAAAATATTGATTAAAATTTATTGTTCATACACATGTGATATAAATCCATTTCATTTAAAGCCTCCATTTCATACTATTATGAATCCATTTAACGAATACTAGCATGAAAAGAGGAAGCGAATAATTAGAGTGGAATTTCAATTTTGTGTAACTTTTTAAAAAAACAAAATAAGATAATTTTTCTGAGACGATAAGTAAAAAAAAAATACGTTGAAATTCAAAAACTTTATTTTTTTGAAGATTCTTAATGTGCCGCCATGACATGTTACCATGCAAACTCATTGAAAGCTATTATTTATTTGGTGCAAATACTCAAAGTAAAGAAGACAGCCGAAAATTAAATTCAAATTAAGAGAAAAAAGAACCATATACGATTTGAATTCACAAAAAAATTATACGTAAATAATAAGATTTTGTTCTTGTTTTGGAAGATTTTGCCTGATTTTTTCTAATTATGTCATTTATTGTTATATTTTCTTGGAAACCAGAGAAAACCTGCTTTTAAGTTTAAATATGATTAAATGCTCGTTAAGTTTGGGATAGAAACTTCTCTCAATATCCGTTTCCTTGAAATGAATAATTTATTTAAACACACTTTTTATTCGCATACTTGAAATAAATTTGTATTAAGTGTTAAATTTTAAAGTATGTAAAAAAATTACTTGGAATGTGGGTGTTAGACGAGGTGATAAGAGTGCATATTAAAAGTTCTTACTTTTTTTCGTATTTTAACAGGTATTGGCAAAAATGAAGGAATGAGTGTAAAAATTGTGCCAACTAACTTTTAAAACGCTGAACTTTAAACAAGTGGAGTTTCGAAATAGTGGGGCAGTAGAAATCAGTGGAAGGCCTGACCCACTTATTATGATTTTCCCACTAACCCAACTCGCCCCACTGATTTTGGGTTGAAATTGATAATTTTTTTTACTCCTCTAACACTGTCACTAAAATGAGTTTAATATCATGTAATGATAAATGTCAGTACATCCCTTTAATTTGGATTTCGAAACAATTTTCACACTCATTTCAATAGATCTTATATAAAAGAGACACTGAGTAGGAGGATTTAGAAGTGTTAACGTTCATTGCATTGATTTGTGTGGTAAAAAAATAACAGAATAAAATTTATTTTCTAGATTTTTTTTAAAAAAATAAATAAGAAAAACAACATTAATCGGTGACTCATCCACAACCAGTTGCAGTTTATGTTGCATATTGAAGTGAACCGTTATTTTTTTCAAATTCCTGTTTTTACTGAAAAACAATTAAAAAAATTATTTCATGGAATCTTGCAAAAAAAAATAAATAACAATTATAATAATAACTTTTCATGCACTTTCAATATCGTTTAGACAGTTTATTAAACTCAGTTAAAGTATTATTTTTATTATAAAAAAATGCATTCAAGTATGAAAACCACACATTTTTATGAAGACCATCAATGAATTATTACATCATTAAAAAAAAATAAACATACAACAACAAGTAAAAAATATTAAAACATAAATTTTTTAATCTAAATCTTTGGATGAAATTAAAATTATTACTCAAAAGATCTCAATTTGTCATTTTTGATAATTGATATTCGCATCTTGTGTCCAATTTAATTTTATTTTTATATTCATAATTGTGTTACGTTTATAAGTGTGTAGATAAAACAAGGTACCATGGGTTTCATTTCTATCATAAATCATCCTTTATTATGTTTACGCGTCCTACTTAATAAGTATCAACTACGACAACGCGACAACAAGAGTATGCAAAGTAATAAACATTCACCTTGTTATATAAATTTAATTTTTTCTTTTATTAAGATTAAGATTTTTTTCATTTTATATGAAAGATATTATGTTACAACGATACTCACGAAAAGGCTCAAAGTTATACAATGTTCAATTTTTTTATGAACATGTAAAGTATGTATTTTGTACAGGAAATGTTACAAATGTGTTACATTGGTCCACTTGAATTTAAAAAAAATGTATAAGTAGTCTGAGCAAGTTATTTTCACTACTTCTGATTTTATTTTATTTTATAAAAATGCATTTTAACCTTTTAAATTATGTAAAAATATAAGAAATTTAAGATTTTGATAACATTTAAACATTCATTTGATTAACTAAATTAAACTATAATTTTAAATTTTCTCATATATCAATATAATATTAATTACTATTATTATTATTATTACTTTCATATCTATTTCAAAACTCATTGACATACTAAATACACACACCAGACCTAAGATAAATAAATAAATAAACAATGTAATAATAATAAGAAATGAAAGTAAAATTAAAATTAAATTATGTTGATATATACGTTTTTTGTTTATTTTTTTTATATACATATATGTTTCTCAAGTACATTGTTGACTGTCTACTTCTTCTCATCAATCTTTTTTTTTGTTGTTTATGTTTAATTTTGAATGAAAGCATCGATAAAAGTGCAGCTCAATGACCGTAATCGTTATTTTATTCATTTTAATGGCCTTATTCGGATTTATGTGAATTGAAATGATATTTATATGTGTGTAAAATATATGATACAAATGGTTAAACATTATAAAAAAAATAATACAACTTACTGTAAAATGTAAAAATTTACAATAAAAAAATATCTTAATACGGTGATTCGAGACAAAAAATTAAACATTGTACATATTCTCATATATGAATTTAATGCTTATATAAGTAAAATTTGTTTAAACACTTGCATAACTAAATATATATGAACATAATACTACTATAATAATAATAATAAAAAAATAACACGACCTTGATCAATGTTTTACTTATTCATTTTTTATAATTATACACAAAACGTTAATCATTCACGTTAAAAAGGTACACGATTTTCTCTTTTCACGTTAAATTCAATAAAATAATAATAAGTGTTGATGTGTTAAAATATTTTAAATAAATTTCAAGTGAAAGTCTCGTCTTCATACAAAATCTTGTCTAAATTATTATTATTATGTTCAACAATATATAACTATATAAACATGATACGAATTAGATCCTATAGATTTCATTTCATTTTAATCTAAACATTATTTGGAATTAAAAATAACAATTATTTAAAATAAAACATTTATCATATTTGTACATTATTAAATAAAATTATTAAATTTAATATAAAACATAATAAACATTATTATAATTATTATTAAAATACAATGATATCTCGATATGCGTATAATAATATAATATTTGTTAAATTGTTTAAATTTAAACATTAAATATAACAAACACGTTTCAATTTAATATTATAAATTGGATAATTAAAATGAACATTTATTATATGTTTTATTATTTAATGTTAAAAAGTGTGTTTATTTATTCTTTTATCATCATTAAATTTGTTTAAGGTGTGAGTGTTATCTTAACAAACAGCGTGTTATCCAAATATTAAATTATCAAAAAATTGTACAATTTCACTTGAAATTGAAGTGTGATGATTTTCTGAAAATTGATAAAATTTATTATTTCATTCCAAAATTAATCATCAAAATTCTTACAAAACAAATATTTAACATTTTATTTCATGTTACACATATAAACAAATTATTATCAAATGAATGACATGATATCTGAATAGATGATTCTGGTACTAAAGACGTGAAATTACATAAAATTGTGATATACCATGAAAAGGTTATAACATCTGAAATTTATTTTATTTATTTACATTACACGAGTTTATGCTCAATATTATGCAATTTTCGTGTGAATCTGTTATTTTTTTTCTATTTATTATAAAATTTGTACTATGATATAGTAGTTGAGTTGAGTTAAGAGAAAATAAGAGTTGTGATGTGATTTATAAATTTTTGTTCAAATAAATATGATGATAGAGCTTCATTTTTTTTTATCCTTATAGCTTGTGACGGGTTAAATTTCATACAATTTTACACAAACTTTTTACACCAAATATTATGCAAACATCTAGATGTGAGAAAAAAAACAGTGTTCAAATATTATTATTTATTTTTATATTCACTTACTTTTAGACTTTTACTCACTTATCTCACAGCATTTGCGAAAAATAATTTCAAACAAAATAAACTGTATTACATTATATAATAAAGTGTCACATGGCGACATACTCACATATTCTCAATAAAAATTGCACATAAAAATAGTGTTTAACTGTAAATCTCAAAAAATAAAAATGTAAAGTGCCGATGTACATTGAATCTGCTTGAATTGAATTGCGAGGATAAAAAAAAAGTTTCTTATTTATGCAATTTTCATGTAAATAAATATATTTTGCTTATGTTTACTTTTTAGCCACCAACCAATTTCTAACAATATTATTGTTAATGTAAACAACATTATAATACAAAAACAAAGTTTCGTATCTAGTTTATTTATTTTTATTTAAAAATGCATCTCAAATAAAATAACATTATTATTTATATTTCGATAAAGGAGAAAATGGGTATTGCAAGTGAATTGAAAAATTATAATAAAATTGGCACAAGTGCATAAAATGAAATGTAATCAACTGTATGAAAAAGACCATCGTGATAAAGTTTAAAATAAAATATATATTGATCAGTGAACCATGTAAAAAGTATTCAATATTGGTTATAACGGTGCAAAAAAAAACCAAAATAAAATAGAAAAAAAAAACCAAGGAATATGCGGAAGTGACATTTTTGTAATGTTCCTGTCGATTTTTGTTATGTCTTCTATTGTTTTTGTACGTTACTTCTTTTGATCATGTGTGCTTTGTATGTATATGAATTTATAAAAGAATAAATAAGACGCGACGTGTTTATAATAAATTAAACGTAAAATTTTAAAGACACTGTAAATTCAAAACACCCGTAAACCACCTACAGGGCTCTGCACGCAAGTCCATGGTACTAATTTTTTTTTAAATGGTTCAGAATGCTCTTTTTAACTTTATCATGGAATGTTAACATTTAGGATCTTGGATACGAATTGAATCAAACACCACTTCGCAACATTTTCAATTTAGAGTGCAAAGTTAAAATGTATGTAACTAATGATATTATTTTCTAATCATGTTTAATTTTGAACAAAATTGAGCAAGTTGTTGTGAAAAATGTACATTCATTATGTGGACGATCCTTAAAATTATTGGAATTGCAAAAGAGAAATGAGCATTAACAATCCAGCATGATATTAGAAATAAAAAACATGTTTAATGTAAATTTAAGCTTAAAATCGCCTGTGGGAGGTCATTCATTAAGAAAACGAGCAATGATGTGAATGCTTACTAAATGTGAAATTATTTTGCGAAAATTCATGTCATAGTAATCGGATAATGGTCACTCAAAAAATGTGTTTTTAATTTAAGATAAATTTTATGAATTTTCTATTGAAATTCGATAAGGCATGATCCCGTTTCTGCAAAATCATGTTAAAAAGTATTAATTTCAATATTTACACATATTATACAATTTCTTCCCTCATATAATTGTAATCATTAAAACTTAAACATTAAAGCATAAAAAGTACATTCAACATCGAAATAAATGTAAATCATTATAATTATAAACCTTTTAACATAATTACAATCTCTTGAATGAATCATTAAAATAAACATACATTTACCCCTCTCTCTCTATCTCTCATTACTCTCAGGTTTTTTTTCAAACATTCTTATCTCAAGAAACTTTAAAACCTTACAGCAACATAAAAAAAATAAAATTACAAAAATAATTCTATGTGTTTACACATAAAATGATTATGATGGTTTTAATGTAATGCAATTAGAGAGTCAAGTGTTAAATGCATGGATTTTTTATTATTATTTTACGATACATCAGCACATTTTATAATAATAATCATTTTATTATATGACTGACTAAAAGCAAGTTAGAACATCATGATTATGCTCTACATTTTCTTTTTTGATCTTACATGTTTAACTTTAGGAGGAAAAAGAAACAAGGAGCAGCATAAAAAAAATTATACCGTATGATTCGTGATGCAACTTTTCTTTCATTTCTTTTGTAATTTTTTTATTGTTGTTCTTTTGAAATGCATTCTATGTTTAAAAAAAAAATAAAATAATAATAAAATTAAAGTAAAAGAAACGCATTTTCTGTAAATGTATACAAGGTATATAAATAAAAAAAGTAGCTGAATAAAAGGTAATAAATAATAAAATGTTTACAATTAGAAATGAGATGAAAAAAGAAAGGTAGAAATATGTTCTTTTATGTGATGACAAGGTAATGAATTTAACGTGGTAAATGTTGGTCATGAACGAACAAGAGCATTTAAGATTTAGTGATGTTTTTTTTACACTGGAAATTCTTTGAAATCAATTTTGATTGAATTGAAATTTTGATTTAAAGTATGGAATATGATTTGGACATCATAATAAAATATTCTCTTTAAATGTAAAATTTTGAGAGTCCTAGTTTTATTCTCCCCTTATGTTGAGACCCTACATCCCTACAAACAGATACATCCATCTGATGTGCAAAAATAAAAAAAAAAAAAACAGATACATCCATCTGATGTGCAAAAATAAAAAAAAAATATTTTATTAAAAATCGCAAACCAAAACCAAAAATGCACAATAATGCATTTTTTGTTCATGTAAATCATTAAACAAAATGTACAAATCCATAAAAGAAATGACATAACATTATACAATTTTTAACAACAACAACAACAACAGAAACATAATAAAATCAGCAATAACATGTCGCGACAGTTGGACTTACAAAAATGCAATGCATAGGAACATTATTAAAAATTGATCATAATATAAAATGTACACTTTTTTTTGTCCCGATATAAAATAATGAGTGTCATTATGTGTAATGTGTTCAATTTCATTGGTTTTTAGTATTATAATTATTTTTATATATGTTCTTTAATATGATTATTATTTAATTTTGTAATATTGTGTGTGAGTTTGCATATTTTTGTTAAATATCTGTCTATTTTTTCCTTTAGTGAAATTATTGACACTTTTAACTGGTCAACCAAATCAATGAAGCATAAAATTATGTGATGTGATTTTATTTTATATCTTTTTTGTTAATAATCATATAAGAGAGTTTAAAGTGCATTTTAAGCATTTATTATTATTAAATTATGTAATAATTTAACGTTTTTTATTGAAACTGATGTGTAATTTCAACGTAATGGAAAATTAAAATCTTTTAAATAATATCTCCAAGTACCACTGCAAAAAAAATATGAACATGAGCATGCAACAATCTCAATTGTTATTTTATTCCTTTTTAACTTCCTACTTTTTTCACCTTTCTTTTTGTTGTTTTTTATTTAATTCACAACAAGTGCAGTTAAAAAAAATAACATAACTAATGAATGCACGAAACTATTTTATTTTACTTTGTTATCTATTATACAATTTAAATTCAAAATCAAGGTCAGTGAAGGTAAACACAATTATTTTATGATTTAAAAAAAAAATGTATAAAGAGAATGAAGTACCGTTATTTTGTATTGATTTTGTCTGTATGCTTAGGACTATGCATTTATAAATGTAATGAATGAATGATAAATAATTACAATTTAACAGATTAAATTCTTTGAGTTAATAGTAAAAAAAATCTTTTTCATTAATTTTTAGGCTTATGTGAAGGCAATCAATAGTGGAGTTGAAAACGTTGCTGTAGTGTTATTTTCACCAGAGACACAACAACAACTTGTACCTAAAGGTCCTCAAATTGTCAGTGAAAAATTCAAATCGAATAAGATAATTGATTCTGAAGATGTTGAAACGAAATATTTAGCACAACAGGATGGTACATTAGTGACAGAGCAGAAAAAGACGACACAACACGAAGAGGAGTACGACGACGAAATACCTGAAATTGACGATAAATCTACAGGGAGCCGTGAAAAAATTGATCAGACGGTAATTTATTTAATTTTTTTTTGCTAATATATTTTAATCAAACATTTTTATGTGTAAGGAATCCCATCAACGATTCTTCAAACAAAAAGATGAACAATTTGTTGATCACGTGATTGATGGTGAAGTTTATAAAACAGAAATGAGATACGCAGCTGAAACAGAACAAATGGAACGAGATGGACCAAAGGAGGGCATCGATGATTGGGACAGTTTATCCGATCGGTTACGTAAACAAAGGAGAAATCAAAAATCCTTGTTACAGAGACAAAAAGGTAACAATTTTTATTAAATTTCTCAAATTTTCTTTACTTAAATTTCATATTCAACAGAAGCTGCAGCACTCCTTGATCGTACAGATGCTCTAACAAAACGCCCACTAGATGTTGATCGCGAAGAAGAAACACGCAAGACTGAAACCAGTAAATGGTTAGATAGCCATTTTGGAAGTGAATCAAGTGCCAGATCGTCAACTGAGGAATCACGTGACGATGATGTTATTATTGAACCAACAAAGAAAACGTATTTTAATGTAACAATTAAATCTGGAGCAACAACTCCAAGTACGACTCCTTCTCCCAAATTGATCAATGAACCAATTTCATCATCGCCTCCGTCATATAAAACATCGCCACCAAAGTTATTGTCACCCTCTAAAGTAATTTTACCTGAACGAGAATCGCCAAAAAAGTATTTTCAAGGTATCTCGGAATGGTCTGAAAGGAAAACGCCACCACAAGCAAGACCTTTGGTATCAAAAGAATTCCAAGAAAAATTATCAGGAACTTTGTTAAGAAATCGTGGAATAGAGACAAAAGAAACATTAAGACCAGTTAATAGTGCACCACTCAATGGTCGAGAAAGTATCTTGAAAACATACAAAGAAGATGATTATGCAATGCCAATCAAGAAATATGGTCAATATCGATCAAGTATCGATTCTGAAATTATTCCACGTGATGATTTAGGATATTTAAGTGGGTCTCGAACTGATGTTCGATATAAACCAGAAAAATCTACAAAATCATATGGAACACCTAATGGATACTTAACACGTCAAGATTCAGGTTTTATTCGTGAATCTCGAGAAGATTTGCGTCAATATTCTAAAGAGAATAAGGATACAGTTGATGACTTACCATTGAAAAGTTCTTCAATTCAGCGCGATGATTCAGCATATGTTTCTTCTTCAACGTACTTTACAACACCTCGATCAAGACAACGTCCTCATTCTCCAGCTAATCGAACTCCTGATAGTGGCATAAAATCTCCATCTCCACCATCGCCTGAGACTAAGATCAAGGAAATTGGATATCCAACTGTGCCAGAAAGGAAACGCGCTCTTGAGAGAAGAATGAAAAGCACTTCACCTATAAGACGTGAAGAAGAACCACAACCAGATTACTCGCCACCATCTCATAGTCCTTCGAATTCACCAATATTCAATAAAAAGAATGCTCAACCAATTAACGACTATACAATCAATAATAATAACAAAAAACAATATCAGAAAACACGCTTCTCTGAATCAACGGTATCATCTGTTCCAAGAACTAGTAGAAAGGGTCCTGCTCCGCCACCACCTATTCCTCCTCCAGTAATGCCTCAAAATAATAATAATGCTCAAGTTCATCAAAATAAGGATAAAAAGAAGGTTGGAAGTGCAATTGGAAATTCCCTCAGAAAATTAGTTGGTAAAATAAGATCTGTCAGTGCTGAAAGAAAATTAAAAATGAAGTCAAGTAAAAACCGATCACCATCACCACAGGCACTCCAACAAAAAAATAATCAACAAAAGCAAACTTCTATGAATGAAAATAACACATATCAACAATATAACGTCATTGATGGACATATCAATGGGAATAATAACAATAATACTACTAAAAAGCAAATTACAGCTACAACAAAGCAAATACATCACAACAGTAACAACAACAACAACCATATTCGTCGTAGTATTGAAGGTGAACATCACCGTGAATCAAGTGTTGGTAGCGGTAGTTATCCAGTTAATCGTAGAAATTCATCGGATTTAGACGTGACAACAAACGGTGACACAAACATGATAACTAGTCCAAGGCAACGCTATTATCTGGGTGAAAATCCGTATCAAGGAAGTATTTTTGGCAGGGAAAATAAATATGATGGTGCGAGACCACAACGGAATTTTAGTCGAAGACAAAAATCTGAGGAACCACAACAATATCATGCAAAGTGAGTATATAACAATATGGTGAAAGCAGTGATTATGTGAATCATTAAAATAGATAATAATAATAAAATTATTATTTAATTTTTTTAATGGTAAAAAAATAACTGTCTAAAGATGTTCGGGTCAAATCATTTTATTACTAAGTTCAAACACAGTCTCTCTTTATTTGTTATAAGTTTTTATTTTTTGATAAAAAGATTTTGCAAAACAAATTTGCCCGCAGCTAATGTTTGAATATGTTTATTATTATTAAATTAATGTGGCATTCCATTCTAAAATTAGTGCCGATCACAATTATCAATCTGAGTGCACAGACCTATGGTCCATCAAAAAAAATGAAAATTTTGCCTTATAAAATTTTTTTGTATCTATACTAGAAACCGAAATACAAGGATTTCCATTTTTTTTTATTCTTGAACACAAAAATGCACTAAAAGTCATTGTTCTGAATGAAATTGGTATAATATTTGTTCTTGAAAGTTGTAGATAATCGTTTGGAGAATAAACTTTTCATATACCATTTTACATATTTTCATACAAAAAAATTGATTTTTCATCGAAAAACAGCAAAAAATCTTGAAAAAATACGATTTTGAACAGGAAAATGCTCAAAAAGTCATTGTTCTGTATAAAATTGGTATGATATTTGTTCTTGAAAGTTGTAGATAATTGTTTGGACCAAAAAGTTTTCATATACCATTTTACATGTTTTCATACAAAAAAAATGACTTTTCATCAAAAAACATTAACAAATCTGGAAAAAATACAATTTTACAAGGATAAAACTATACTTTTAGATTAAATTATTGATGTTTTTTGATGAAAAATCAATTTTTTTGTATGAAAACATGTAAAATGGTATATGAAAAGTTTATTCTCCAAACGATTATCTACAACTTTCAAGAACAAATATTATACCAATTTCATTCAGAACAATGACTTTTTGAGCATTTTCGTGTTCAAAATCGTATTTTTCAAGATTTTTTGCTGTTTTTCGATGAAAAATCAATTTTTTTGTATGAAAATATGTAAAATGGTATATGAAAAGTTTATTCTCCAAACGATTATCTACAACTTTCAAGAACAAATATTATACCAATTTCATTCAGAACAATGACTTTTAGTGCATTTTTGTGTTCAAGAATAAAAAAAAATGGAAATCCTTGTATTTCGGTTTCTAGTATAGATACAAAAAAATTTTATAAGGCAAAATTTTCATTTTTTTTGATGGACCATAGGTCTCTGCACTCAGATTGATAATTGTGATCGGCACTAATTTTAGAATGGAATGCCACTAATACGAAATCGTGATATTCGTCTTCTTTTTGATCATACATTTTCGGTTTTTGTTAATTATTGAAATACAGTTTTTATGATTCAATATTAATTGTTATATAACTCGTAAAGAGGTTTTTTATGA